>CAUYQG010226920.1:0-19116 GCA_963574415.1 Tarsius wallacei
TCTTTGACTCAAAAGCTGAGAGAGGCTGAGGCGGAAGGATCGCCGGAGCCCAGCAGGTCGAGGCTGCGGTGGCCGGGAGCGGCCACTGCACTCCAGTCTGGGCGACAGAGTGAGACTCCAACTCAAAAAAAAAAAAAAAAGCTGAGAGATTCTGCCTTCAAAATCCAACCGGTGGCATGAGGAGACACTTGTGCAGGATGAGCGCTGGCCAGCAGAGCGCTTCAGCTCCTGTTCCCAGGAGCCTTCATCTCCGAGATGGCTTCCTTGTGGGTCCTTCCGTCACTTCACAAGTAACTGTGCGGATTAGGCTCCTCTAATACCCAGACTGTGGTTACCATGGGTGTTCCTAAAGAAAGACTATGTGGCCTCCAAGGCAGTTGAGAGGGAGTCCACCTTCCCAGATATCTTCCCCTAGATGTTGCTCGTCCAAAACTAGTTCATTAAATTAAACTCCTTAAATTCCAACTTGCCCTTACATGAAAGTTAAATATCATTGGCTCTCTCTCTCTCTCTCTCTATTGTGTGTGTGTATATGTGTGTACATATATATATATCATTTGACTTGATTTGATTTTTTTGAGAGAGAGGGTCTTGCTCTGCTGCCCAGGCTTGAGCACAGTGGTAGGATCATAGCTAGCTCATTGCAAGCCTCAAACTCCTAGACTCAAGGAATCCTGAGTCAGTCAGGATCCATCCTCAGCATCAGTCTTCTGAGTAGCAGGGACTACAGGTATGTGCCACCATGCCCAGCTAAATTATTTATTTATTTATTTTTAAATAGTTATTTTGAGTCAGGTTCTCCCTCTGCCGCCCAGGCTGGAGTACAGTGGCACACTCAGGTTCACCACAGCCTTGACTGTCTAGGCTTAGGTGATCCTTCCAAATCAGCCTTCTGAGTAGCTAGGACTATGGGTGCACACCACCAGACCCAGCTAAGTTTTTTGTAGAGATGAGGTCTTGCTGTGTTGCCTAGGCCGGTCTCGAACTCTTGGGCTCAAGCAATCCTCCCACCTTGGCCTTTCAAAGTGCTAGGATTACAGGTGTGAGCCACCATGCCTGACCTTTTAAAACTTTTTTTGTAGAGACACATAACCCAACAATCTACTAGAAAACATGGTATTATTTGGAGTGCTAGCTCTGCAGTCATTGGGTAGCATAGACTCTGAAGCAGTGGGGCACTGGTCAGTGAGCTGGGGGCTGAGAGTATGTGTGTGCACATCTGTAGTGTTTGCTCATTTCTGTAGTGTAAAATATTCCCACCACAGCCAATTTCTTTCTTTCTTTCTTTCTTTCTTTCTTTCTTTTTTTTTTTAGTCAGAGTCTCACCCTGTCATCCAGGCTTAAGTGCAGTTGCATGCTTATGGCCACCACAACCTCCACCTGCTGGGCTCAGGCGGTCCTTTCACCTCAGCCCTCCAAGTAGCAGGAACAACAGGCGCACAACACAACACCCAGATAATATTTTTTATTTACTGTAGAGACGAGGTCTCGCCAAGTTGCCCAGGCTGGTCTCGAATCCCTGGGCTCAGGCAATCCTCTCGCCTCTGCCTTCCAAAGTGCTGCACCCGGCTGACCACAGCTGATTTCAAACTACTAAGGTGAAGTACTTTAAGGACAATTAGGAAGAGATGAGCACAATCTCCTGTCTAAGTCTTATTTTTGGAATCTTTCCATTATCGTAAGAACTGCTAGTAAACTATCCACATTGATGTGTTGGGGCTTCCTTTTCTCTCTATCCTCTGATCAAAAAGCAGGGAGTAGGAATGAAGAATGGGAGAAAGAGTGGTCTGATACACTAATCCACAAACTGGATGATCAGCTTTGAATGAAGAGTTGACCTACTTGCTAATTTACCTGCCTGAGCACAACACATTACACAGAGCAAGAGCTCTATAGGGCATTGCTTTCTGACTTGTGAATAACATGGTAATATATCACATAGAGAATTTCAGGTTAGGAAAGGACACTCCACTCACATTGTTCCTTATATCGTGTCAAAATCTGCTTGCTTTTAAACTCAAATTTACCTATTGAGATTCTTGCTGAGCGGGGGAACATAGAAATATGTATCATTCATTTTCCAAACAACAGCCCTGGAGCCAATTGAGGATGGCATTTCATCTCCTTTAAGGCTTTGTTTCTCCAGGATGAGCAGCACCGGCTCCTTCAGACAGGGGTTGCAGTTTCTCATCACCCTTATTACATTTCTCTGCACATGCTCCAATTTTCCCATATCTCTCTTAAAATAGGCCCAGTTACTGAATCACTGCCATCTCAGTGTTATGGGGAACTATTATTTATCCTGTTCTGAAAATCATGTGTCTATCAATACAGTCCAACATCACAAAGGTTTTTTGTCAATGCAGTGGTATCACACTATTGACTCGCATAAACTTATAGCTGACTAAAATCCTAAGTCCTTTTAAACTGTTATTAGATTTCCTATCCCTCATGTTCTAATTGTATCTTAAGAAATCTTAGTGCAGTGAATATAAGAAAAACCATTGCATTGTACACTTGAATTGGCGAATTGTATGGCATGTGAATTATATCTCAATAAAGCAGCTTAAACATCTAAGTCCAGGAAAGAAGATGGGTGTGTTTTATTACATACCTTCTAAATTTTGCCAGGTGCATTCAAGAGTTCATTTGGGTTCTAGAGAAATTAAGAAACGTGTCCAAGTGGAGGAGTAAGGATTTGAACCCAGGCCTCCTCAGAAGTCCCTGTTCCTGTCACTCTCATTCCACCATACCATACTGCCTATACCATGGTATGGTCATACCATGGTATGTCACCCTACTGCATGCTAGGCATTGTGACTGGTATCCAGTTGAAGCCAGCAGGAGAAGGCCTGCCAGGCAGGCAGAGCTTTGGGACCATGTGGATCCTCAGAGTGCTAACAGATGATATGATGGCTTGAAGAGCATCAAGGTTAGAAGGATCTAGCAGGTGGCCAGGTGCAGCGGCTCACACCTGTCATCCGAGCACTTTGGGAGGCCCAGGTGGGAGGATCCTTGAGCCCAGGAGTTTGAGGCTACAGTGAGCTGTGATTGCTCTACTGCACTCCAGCCTGGGCAACGGAGAGAGACCTTGTCTCCAACAAAAATTTTTAAAATGAGAAAAGATCCAGAAGGTGGCAAAAGGTAGATATCCCACAAGTAAGCAAGTATGATTATTGGCAGTGGTGAAGGTGGAGGCGGAGTGGTGGGGAGATGCTGGAAAGAACAGTGTGAGTGACTCAGACTAGCACTGCGGATCAGGCAGTACAAGGGGCAAGCAGCAAGGCCCCTGCTTGGTCTGTGTCTCAGCTGTGTTCCCTGGAGAGGACAGATGGAAGCATATTAGAGTCCTGGGAAGGGACCAGATGAGTTATGGAGGCAGGGGCTGACAGCTGGGAATCAAGGATGCGGGTCCTGCAATAGGGAATCAGAAATGAGACTCAATCCCAGGATAAAGGCAGAAACCCAGAAGCCAGAACCAGAGTGTTTAATCAGAGCAGGACAAGTCGTAAGGTAACCTAACTGTATCCCCTGAGCTGCTGAAACAGGAGTCCTTAAAGCTTTCAGCCAGACACAAGATTTGCCCCTGTACCTAGAACAGGACCAAAGCCACAGATGAGTATCAAATGCCCCAACAGTGGGACTGGCCAATTGTCAGAGGAATTGGCGAGACCAGTGCCTATCCTGTTTTGTTTTGTTTCATTTTGTTTTGCTTTTTGAGTCAGAGTCTCACTCTATCTCCCAGGCTGGAGGGCAGTGGCACACTCATAGCTCACCACAGCCTCCAATTCTCAGGCTCAGGCGATCACCTCAGCCTCCCAAGAAGCTGGTACTACAGGCACACGCCACCATGCCTGGCTAATTTTGTTAATTTTTTTTTTTTTTTTTGGTAGAGACAAGGTCTCTCTATGTTGCCTAGGCTGGTCTTGTACTCCTGGCCTCAAGTGCTGGGATTATATGTGTGAGCCACCATGCCGTGCCCCTGTTTTGTTTTGTTGCTGCAACATATGTGACCAACAACAGCTACAGGTACACATAACCTTGTAGAAATATTCGCAGTTACACCAAATTATGGGTGTGCCATTTATAAAGTCACCCACTTTCCTACTTCAAAAGAAAGTGTATCTGGAAGTGACTAAGAAAGAACATTGTTTTGGGGATAACCACAAATCTGCTGCATTTAATCTTATCTTTAGCAAAAGTTACCTGTTTTCATGTCTGATTTTGACAGGCCAGTGTGAAGGGACTACCAGGTGGCCATGAACAGGCAGAGAACCCCTGGTTAAGGCACTCTCTTTCAGCCCACTGGCTTAGCCAAGGCTCCTTGGGTTTCAAGTAACAGAGACATCTCACACCTGCCTGAGCTAAAATGGAGAGTGCACTGGCCACAGGCCAGGGCAGGAAGGGCAGCTGGGCCTCACAGGTTAGGAACAAAGCCCCGAGCAGCCACTGGGAATGGAGACAGCTATGCCCTTGCCACCTCCCTTTTTCTCTTGGGGCGACCTGGTTTCTCATCTCACTTTCTCCTGACACTGTTTCAGTCTCCTCTCTCCACAGCCCAGTTTTCTCTGCCTCCCAGGGCACATAGTGTAAATGGCCACGCTCCTACGAGCCCCCTGTTACAGGCTGCCCTAGTTCCAGGGCCAACGGTGACTGACCAGAGGCCTGTGTCCCAATTCCAAGTGCCCTGGAGAGTCTGGTTGTCTCACTTGGGTCAGGAGTGTCCACTGCAATCATCTGTGTCCAGAGCAGCAGGGGAACTTGGTGTGATAGTGACTCCTGGGCCCACCCTTAGGGAAGGTTCCCACGTCCCCCAAACTGTCGTGTCTGCTGCCTTTGGCTCTAAGTTCTCCCCTGCAGGCCGCCTCACTGTTGCTCTGCCTCCTTATTTTTAGGCACTTCACGAGGATCAGCTCATTTAATCTTTACCACCTCCCTATAATGTAGACAGCAGTATTATCCCCGTTTCACAGATGAGGAAACTAAGGCACAGAGATAGGACCCACTCCCGAGTCCTCACAAATGGTAGCCTGCAGAATCAAGCTATAAACCCAAGTCCGGCTGAAACTGAAACACTGAACATTAATTGAGCATAGTTTATTAACTGAAAACATTTTCTCCATAAACTTCAGCAAATTGGTGATGAATGTCTACAACAAAAACTTTTTTTTTCATGTAGAATAATCAAATCTGGGGACCACATGTTGAGGGGAGAAACCATTTAAACTAAACACATACCAAGTACATGAGGACTGAGTCAATTTACAAGGAAGTCCATGTGTCTAACAATATATTTTACAACCAACAAAATGACTATGTGTAAAACACAAGTAGTTCATTTGCAGTGCCTTTTAAAACAGCCCTCACATTATATCTGAATGAGAACTAACTTATTCGCATTTCTTCAGGTGGTCATAGAATCAAATTTGAAAAGAGAAGTGAAAAGCAGACAATCTGGAGGTCCTGAGCTAAGGGGGTTCCTGCTTCTGACTTATAAGGTGGGATTAGGGGAACTCGGAGGTACGTTGTTAAATCAAAGGCTATACTCTTGCAGGGGAAGGAGTCGAACGACTAAGACTCCTTCCCCTGCAATCTCTGATGGTGGCAGTGATGATATCAATCGGGCACTTATTTTGTGCCAGGCACTATACAAGGATCAGCTCATTTGATCTTTACCACCTCCCTATAAGGTAGACATTTCACAGATGAGGAAACTAAGGCACAGAGATAGTTAGGACCCCCTCCCGAGTCCTCACAAATGGTAACCTGCAGAATCAAGCTATAAACATAAGTGTGACTGAAGCTGAAGACCTTTACTCTTAACCAATATAATATACCTAGATCTTCCAAAAGCATTTTTTAAAAGAATTTTTGAAAATAAACCTCCTTGGTGGACATCAGGCCTCCCTATCATTTCCATTGCTCATTAGGTCTTTTTATTTTTTTAATTTTTATTTATCTATTTATTTTTGAGTTGGAGTCTCTGTCACCCGGGCTAGAGTGCAGAGGCATGCTCATGGCCACCACAGCCTCGACCTGCTGGGCTCAGGTGATCCTTCCACCTCAGCCTCCCAAGTAGCTGGAACCACAGGTGTGCACCACCACGCCCAGCTTATTTTTTTAAATTTTTGGTTTATTGTAGAGACAAGGTCACACTAAGTTGCCCAGGCTGGTCTCAAACCCCTGGACTCAGGCAATTCTCTTGCCTCGGCTTCCCAAAGTACTGGGATTACAGGCATGAGCCACTGCAGCTGGTTTAGGTCTTTGATTTCCAAAGCATTTGAACAGTATTTTTTGTGTCTGCTAAAAGGAAGTCACTGATGTCGAGGGCAATGTAAAAGACCCTCTTGGGGCTTTCCAGGAGATCAGGGTCATCTAATATTTAGGAAGAGGCTGCACAAGTGTAATTATAACACGACGCTGAATATGAGATGCCATCCTAGAAACAGGATGGCATCTCGGGAGACTGAGGGAAAGAGTGTCCACTAAGTATACTAAAGGTACGATTTGCTGCATAGATGAATTACGTGAGAGACAGAAATCCTATCTTAGTCAAAGTAAGCAACAATTCCCAGGAGCGGCTCTCAGGGGGACTGGCATTAAGTCTGGTAAATTCTGTAACCATGTCTTCATGGTTACAGGGACATTTTAAAGCTCAAGAATCCCTCCAGAACAGTCCCAGGAATGAATGGCTACGCCTTATTCTTTGTGCTTTGATTGCAGAAACCAGCCCATCCTCTGCCACCAGCTGGACCGGGTGAAGCTTGGTGCTGCCTGCCACCCTGACATCTGAGACACTCACTGGCTGCGTCTTCTGCCCTCCACTCCCGTCCCCAAGCCCTGTTTTCTGTTCTGTACCCCAAAGGCTGCAGCAGTCTGTGATCAGGACTTAGAGGCTTAACCACAGCAGTGAAAAGCAGGATGCACTCCAAACCTAGCTGACTTCGAATAAAACAGCTCTAAATCTCCTTTTTCATTTATATATGACTTTACATTACAAAGCCTGCCGCGATGATCATTAATTAAACCTGCCACTCGTTGTCCTTGGAGGTAGGGCTGAGTTAGTTCGCTCATTTTACAGCTGACAAAACAGACAGAAAAGCTTGGGGATTTGCTGAAGTGAAGTGCTGTTAATCAAGGAAGCCTGGCCCAGTTCCCTTTCTAGTTCATTCTTCTTCTGGAGGAGGCCTTTAAAGGACCCAGTTCCTAACTCCAAGCAGCTGAAGGAAGTCAGCAGGGAAGAGGAACTTGGCAGGGCAGCAGCGGCAATCTAGAACAGACCATTCGTGTGGCACTGGGATGATTTGGAAACAGCCACGCCAGCCGGGCTCGGTGGCTCACACCTGTAATCTCAGCACTCTGTGAGGCTTAGGTGAGAGGACTGCCTGAGCCCAGAGGTTTGAGACCAGCCTGGGCAACTTGGTGAGACATTGTCTCCACAATAAATCAGCTGGGTGTGGTGGCGCACGCCTGTAGTTCCAGCTACTTAGAAGGCTGAGGTAGAAGGATCGCCTGAGCCCAGTGGTCAAGGCTGTGGTGGCCATGATTGTGTCACTCCAGCCTGGGTGACAGAATGAGACTCTGACTCAGAAAAAAAGAAAACAGCCATGCCATATTTCCCTGGTGGTTGTTAAATACATACATACACACCCACACGTGCACACATACACACACACACCCCACAGAGTTTCTCCTGTTGGGGCAGGAGTGACCACCTATAACTCACACTTCACCCTGTTATCAGATCCTTTATATTAGAATTTTAAACAAACTCAAAATTAGACCTATCCCAAAAGCAGCGCCACATTTTGTGGGACCTGGAACAAGAGTGAAAATGAAAAGCCATTAGCATGGCTCTTGGGTGATGCTGATGATGGCTAGTAAGACCCACTCTCATTGACACTGGTGTTGTAACCTTCCTTTTATCCAGAATAGTTAGGGAACAAGGTATTCTATTACACCAGGTAATCTTCTCAATTAAAGACTACCAGTTTCAAAAATATTTTAAAATTACAGCCAAAGCTAACAAACTAGTTTCCCATATTGACAGATATACCTTTATAATGACAGAAAATTTGTCTGAATTTAAAATATTCCAACTCCTCAGAGTTTCACACCAAAAGGTAGTTACTTAGGGAGCGCAGTACTGGTCAGGACTGATGCCCTTCCTTCCCACCCCCAGGCCTGGCCCACATCACAAAGAGCCTCGCACACACAAGATGAGGACCCCGGCCCATGTATCCAAGCTCTGGCCCCATCTCCACCCACTTTTGGCTGCCACTTGAGCCTATGGTGCCACACCAGTTGTGCAGTCCACCCTCAGAAGGATAGGCCAGGAGCAGAGACCCACATCAGTCCTGGAAGCAGGGCCATAGGGAGGGGGTTCTGGGGTCTATGAACCTAGACCATAGTCTAAAAGGCAGGCAGGACTCTGGGTGAGTAAATCCACCCAGTCTGCAGACTCCTTGCCCAGGGGGAAGGATAACCAGAAGAGGACAAGGGGATGGTTCTCTAGAGAGCAGGTCCCAGGGGAGAGGCTCCTCTTGCCAAGACTTAAGAGTAAATTGTATCTGGCCAAATAATAAGTCAAGGGTGTGAGTTAATGCTAGAGTCTACACAAATCTGGGTACCATCATTTCTACCTCCACTATAAAACAGGCATGAGCTGCCTCAGGTGTGTTATCTGCCGCCTCCAACAAATAACTGATTCTGGGCAGTAGGCATGCTCTGCGGTAGGTAAAGGCCAGAAAACAAATGAATGAGATCTGTAATTAAATATTTTGCTGGTGAGGTTGAGCTCTCGTAAAAAACCAGATGTCAAAACTCTAGAGGGTGATCCGAGGTCAGGTGCCACTGCTGCTGCCTCCCGGAGATGGACCAAGTGGAAGAAGAGAAGCATGACTTGGGGTCCACTGGGCCTTGATCTTTGTGGGAGTCCTTGAGTCGGCCAAGTTGTGAAGCACTGTAGGACAAAACAGATCTGATCACATAATTTTCCTCAAAATCAGAGTCCTAGTCTCAGTCTTGGCTTGAGATGCAAAGAAGTCAAAATTAGGCATTTCTTTATTGCTATCCCATATTTCAATTTTGGCTAATCATTTACGACATTTAATTTATTAAGGGAAATATGTCCACATGAAAGAAGTATTCTCAAGACAAAAGATGTATATAAGGAAATGGGTACAATGTTTATTTCGACAATAATTTGTTGTTGAATTCTGGAGTCTTAGCTCAGCAAGGGCTAGTCCAAACTTCTCCAACATTATTGTTCCCAATATGTGAAGGACACATTCCTTAGTGATCTTTGGAGGTTGGTTTGTAAGTTAACTTCCCTTAAAAAAAATTTTTTTTTTGAGTCAGAGTCTCATTCTGTCTCCTAGGCTGGAGTGCAGAGGCATACCTTCCAAGTAGCCGTAACTAGCGCACGCGACCACACCTGGCTATTTTCTTGCTCTTAATATGGAAGCAAAAATACAGCCCAAATCAGAATTAAAACACTGGTTCACATTTCAGGTAGCAGTCACTTCTGGGGTATAGGCAGGCAGGTCCTCCTACCTCCTTAACCTTCTCCCCCACAGGTCCACCATCTGTTCAGACAGAACCACTCTGCAAAGCCAGGGACAATCTGTATGCCCCCTTTGATCCCATTTCTCGTTGTCACTTGAAAATGTGGCCTGTCTACAGGCCTTCACAAGTATCCAGCTTTCTGAACATATCTCTAAAACCTCCCTCAACACAGTTCGGGTTCCATTGTGATTCATCCTCTTTGCCCACTCAGCTAAGGTGAGTTAAGTTAGGTAAGGTAAATTGTATGTCTAAAGTAAGTGACTCAATGCCGGTCACCAAGAAGACCTTGCTGGCTAAATAAGCCAAGGGTGTGAGTTAATGCTAGAGTCTACACAAATCTAGGTCCCATCATTTCTACCTCTACTATAAAACACAGAGTCATGAGCTGCTGGGATGGTTTATTCAAGAGCACAGTTCTTGGGTGATGCTGATCTGCTAATAAGACCCGATGTCATCGATACCAAGTGTTGTAACCTTCCACTTACCCAGAATAGTTAGGGAATGATATGTTCTAATACACTGGGTAATCTGTTTAATTATAGACTACCAGTTTTGAAAGAACTATGAACGAGCACAACAGCACATTACCAGCATATCATCATTCTACCTAGTATTGCAACCATCTAAGTGTGTGCCCCACCTCCCCTGAAGACCTCAGGCTTCTTAAGGACTGGTCTGTATCAGTTTTATCTTTATTCCCCTTATAGTATCCAGCAAGCTCCTTTATATATTGTAGTGCTAAAATTTTTTTCTTATATGAATGAAAATATAGAACTCAATCTATAATTTACCACCATGATTTACCCCTTCTTTGATGACTCAGAGGCTTTCCAGGATCACACATTCTGTCAAGGCTGTTATTACGTGTGTTATCTCTGGGGCTGCTTAAGTGTAGGCCAAGTGGCTGAAAGGGGAATTCTGCAGTGACTGGAAGATGGGACTTGATGTCTACCAACTCATTCCCACTCTACGTGTGTGTGATTAAAAGTCAAGTACAGAAACTATCCTATTTACTATGACCTAAAATAAATCCCACATCATAGTTGCTGGTGAAGCTGGAAGATTACAAATGAAGATTATTCAGCAGCCTCTATGTATAAGTCTTAACCAGAATTCATGGTCCTCAACCATAACAGGTCAAGGAATTTACCTCTGAGATTTTTTTTTGAAAAGGTAGGATACCACCAGTGCTGTTAGTGTATTATTACTGTGATTTAATTTTATTAAAGCCCAATCACTAGATTATAATTTACTAATTAGTGTGAACAGATTTTTTTTTTTTTTGAGTTGGAGTCTCACTCTGTCACCCAGACCGCAGCCTCAAACTGCTGGGCTCTGGCGATCCTTCCACCTCAGCCTTCCAAGTAGCTGGAACTACAGGCGCACACTACCATGCCCAGCTAATTTTTGATTTATTGTAGAGACGAGGGCTTGCCAAGTTGCCTGGGTGGGTCTCGAACCCGTGGGCTCAGGCAAGCCACTCGCCTCGACCTGGGATTACAGGCTGAGCCACTGAGCCCAGACAGTGTGAACAGATTTATCACTATGTGGCTAATATATGCCAAACCCTGGGTTAGTTATTAGGGATACAATGTGAATGTAATTCATACTCTCAAAAAATATAAATAATACATTTCTAAAAACATCTCATTGTGCAGATCATTTGACAGCACTTTAAGTGCCAGTGCAGGAATTAACCTCTAACCTATTCTATAACTCACTCAAAAATCAGAACAATGCAAATGAATAAAATGTCAATGTTCACTTAATTACTTGATATCAGTTTTTTTTTTTTCTCAAAAACACAATATAAAGAATGTTCTTCTAAGAATCTAGTTTTCTGCACTTTCAGAATCCTGGGTAAATATGCTTCTGCATGTAAGGTGATTTTTTTTTTTTTTTTTTTGAGTTGAGGTCTCACTCTGTCACCCAGCCTGGAGTGCTGTAGTGATCACGGCTAACCACAGCCTCGACCTCCTGCTTCAGCCTCCTCAGCTGGGATTACAGGTGTGCACTACCACAATTGGCCATTTAAAAAATTTTTTTATTTTAGAGACAAGGTCTTGTTATGTTGCCCAGGCTGGTTTTGAACTCTTAGGCTCAAGTGATCCTCCCACTTCTGCCTCCCAAAGTGCTAGCATTACAGGTGGGAGCCACCACATCTGGCTAAGGTGATTTTAATTTCATTTTAGTACAACACCTGTCAGTTCCCCAGGAGTTGAGGGGTAAAGCCACTTCCCTAGATGGGGAGGAAACATCACAGCTCCTCCACCTTGTTGACTGATCTCTGATCTTTCTATGGGTGTGACAGTGACAGAAGCAGCAACAGGGAGCCCTGCCCTGGGACTGGGGAGACACCTGAGAGGCAGGGACACAGGTTCTTGGTCCAGTTTGTCAAGAACTGTGGCAATGGATGCTGCCTCCCTACCTGACCACTTCCTGTAAACATGCTGATTTTCGACTTGACAGTAACACTATGCAATTTAGTATCTTCGTATCTAAAACAAATGGTTTTGATGACATCAGAGTTTCCCAACGTACATCCTGCAGAACACAGATCCCATAAGATGCCCCATCAAAAAGGAGCTTGGGGAGAGTTGTCGTGGAGTCATGAGGCGCCTCAGCGTACCAAAGTTCTAAGAAGCTGTACCATCCAGACAAGAGGATGGCTGCAGTCTCAAAAGACTTTGATCTTTAGTGTCATCTACTAGCATCTGCAGAATCAATTAGGGTTCTGAGAAACACACTTTGAGAATCACTGAAAGAAACACTCTCTATGGTCACAGGTTTTTATAACATCTTAAAGCAGAAAATAGTTTTAAATATTTATTTTTGAGTCAGGAGGCTCATTCTGTCACTCAGGCTGGAGTGCAGTGGCGTGATCATAGCTCACCACAGCCTCCAACTCCTGGGCTCAGGTGATGCTTCTCTGCCTTAGCCACCTCCAGGGTACCCGGGAGTACAGGCAAGCGCCACCATGCCTAGCTAATTCTTTGATGTTTTGTCGAGACAAGGTCTCGCTCTGTTGTCCAGGTTGGGCTCAAGCAATCCTCCCACCTTGGCCTCCTAAAGAGAAACAGCTTTAGAAGTCGGAGGGCCACTGAGGTTAGGTATCTTGTCAAGGATCTTGCAGTTAGTCAGTGGCCAAACTAGGTCCCTTTCGTTTATCAATTTCGTATATTCTGTGTTCTAATAACTTGATGAATACAACTTTATGACGAGGAGACTAGAAAAAGCATCAGTAAGCCAGGCGCAGTGGCTTACGCCTGTCATTCCAGCACTTTGGGAGGCAGAGGAGAAAGGATTGCTTGACCCCAGGGGTTCGAGACCAGCCTGGGCAACTAGGCAGGACCTTGTCTCTACAATTAATCAAAAAATTAGCTGGGCGTGGTGGTGCACGCCTGTAGTCCCAGCTGCTTGGAAGCCTGAGGCAGAAGGATTGCCTGAGCCCAGCAGGTTGAGGCTGTGGTGGCCATGAGTGTGCCACTGCACTCCAGCCTGGGCGACAGAGTGAGGCTCCAATTCAAAAAAAAAAGAAAAAAAAGATTAAGGTGGTAAATTATGTTTTTCACTACAATTTTTTGAAAGTTGATTTAGCACCGCCCCCCAACATGTTATAATGATCACACATTTAGGGCTAATTTCTAGAAAGATCATGTCCTTTCCTATCTAAATGCTAATACATAACTTACATTTATATAACTCTCTGTAATCTATAAGATACTGTCTATTAGAAGCCAACTGCTATCCAAAACTTTTAAAAACCAATAAATAAGTTAGGCTGGGAGCGGTTGAAGTTCCTGCTGATTAAGCAAAACTGGTTTAAAATACCGTATTTCCTAAACATGTCTATCTATAGACTAGTGGAGGTGTTACTGAATAGATAGATACCCACAACCCAAGAAGCCAGTGAGAAGAGGGAAAGGGTTCAAAGCCTAGGTAATTAGCCACTGGTAATAAGGAGTAAACTACCATTTCTGATACTGAGCTCAAGGAGGTCCTTTGTTTGTGTTTTTTGTTTTTTTAAGTATTAAGTGTGAGTCGTGAATCCCTTTGGTGTCATGACCAGGAAGACAGAACCGATTCCTGCTACACTGCCCTTACAGCCCAGTGTCCTAGATGGTGTCTCCTTTCTGCCTGCTTGAACAAGTCTCACACATCTCTTCCCGTGGTCTTCGTCTCAAGTGAAAAGAACAAAACTAATTTTAGGCTTTAATCTCCTCTCAGGCAGTTTGCTTGTAAGGAATTCTTTAAGTTGGTAGCTGAGCAAACAACGGTATTCTCCCAGCAGCGAATTGGCTGTTTCATAGTCCCAACTATAGCTAGCCTAGCCCCAGAGTAATTAAAGAAGCAAGCGATTTGCATTCTTTTTCTACCAAACTACTCTTGAGTAGCAGATGGCAAACACAAATGTTTTGCTCTAGAGACATATGGAAACCTCTCTGTTTCGTAAAAGTCTCAATAAATATTAAACCCTGAATGATGCCATTCATTGCAGAAATAAAATGTTGTGATAATCCCCCAAACAGGCCTAATTAGGCTATATAGCTACTTGAGTCTCAGAAAGTAATAGGTGGGAAATTACTATGTGATTGGGATTTCATTAGCAGTTTTTCTTAATCTGAATACTTATCCTGGCCCAAAGGAATCAGCTTTTCAGTCTTATTTCCTCAGCATGTTATTAGGTGATCACCATCATCTATAATTGCAATCTTAAAAGCAGGCAATCACAGAGTTCTGCCTGATTTCATAATAACTTTTCAGTTCTGCCCGAACAGTGAGAGCAAAGCATTTCTCAAAGAGATGAGGGTGTTTTATCATAGGTTCTGCAGCAATTCAACATGCTCCCTGATTAATTCTGCTTATAAGCTCTTGCTGCTGTTAAATTAGGGGGGGGGAATGACAGAGCCAAATGTGGTGGCATGTGCCTGTTGTCCCAGCTACTAGGGAGGCTGAGGTGGGAGGAGGCTGAGGTAGGAGGATGGCTTGAGCCCAAGAGTTAAAGGCTGCAATGAGCTGTAATTGTGCCACTGCATCCAGTCTGGGTGACACAGTGCGATGCTATCTCTTAAAAATACATATATTTTTAAAAGTCTATGTTTAAAGTTATTCAGGAAATGATTATCTATATTAAGGAGGAATTCAGGCAGGAATCTGGTTGGATTTGGCTCAAAATACAAAGCAGAATTCCATTTTTCTCTTAACTTAATTGTTTGAAAACCCTGTAATCTTTGGCAACCCAATGAATTCTGAGACTGTTGCCATCTCAGAAAGGACTGAAACTTTGCACTCCTTGGAAAGAGAGAAGTACCAATAACTGAGTCATAAGGGTGAACCGAATGCTGTTTAGAACAAGGAACTGAGTGTCTTGGGCTCCTTTCCCAGCGCCACACCCTGCAAGGCCTCTGTGGGACCTGCAAGGCCTCTGAGGCTGTTTATAAATCCCCTTGATTCCCCTGGGTGCTAGGTGACTTGGGAGACCAATGTCTGTAAATCAGAACCCTCAGTTCTCAGGACATTTGTAATAGGAGCCTGGATTCAAGAACTTAAGGGATTTTACAGATGGAAAGGGTTATCTCATCCACTCTCCTCATTTTACAGATGAGGAAACTGAGGCACAGAAAGGTTGTGCTTGTTTAAGGTCACAGAGCTAGTTTGTGGCAGGGCTAGAAATAGAACCCAGGTCACGGGATGCTTAGTTCAATCCATTTTCCATTACAAAGCCCAAGGACAGATTTGTCAGAGCCTGATAGAAAAATTAGAAAGTTTGAGGCTGCCAAAATGTGTAAGTGAGCTTTAACCTTAGCTGGTTGCAGAAGCAGGGCAGAAAATAGACCAGGTGTCTAAGTACCTATGTGAATTCTGGCTTTGGATCACCCATCCCCTCCTCTGGAAGCCCCTATTTCCTTCTTCCCAGTTAAACATCAAGCCACTTGCTTAAGCGAATGACAAGTCAGGCTTTTCCTGGATTTAGTTCCATGATTTCTCCAGAAATTCCAATATAACCTGTCACTTAGTAGTACTTGACACAAGTATCCATGGGCATTTGACACTTAAACACAAGTGACAGTGTTCACTTGCTGGTTCCTTGGCTTTGTCTCCTCCAGTCTTCTCTATTTCTAACAGAACCCTGTGTTTAGGGTGAGACTGAACCCACACCCCATTCCAGTGGCTTAAGCCAGGTGACCAAAACTACTCTATTGGGCTCTTGATTGATTCAGAGACGGACAGCCAGCCAAAGCCCATAGAACCCAATTTCAGGGCATTTATTTGAACTCTTGGGGAAGAAGGCTCCCTACAGTCTGCTCTGTTTGAGTCTGGAAGCAAGGAACCCCAGGAGTTTCAGGAGGACATTTTGCAACCACATAGGACTGGCCTGTTAAAATAAATGCTACTTTGTAGAAGCATTGCTAAGAAATTGAGAGAGAAAGAGAAAGAGAAACAGCAGGTCCCAGGCATGTCATTGTGGATTGTCTCACCTGCCACTAGACTATATCTGATTCTTTTAGTATGTGATTATTTAAGTATTTTTATTAAAGTCATTTATTGTTCCCTCATTTACTACCATAAGCATACGAATACCTGTTTTGATGCTGATTGTGAGTTTCAGCACATCTGAACATTGCTATTGGATGTCCATTTCAAAGTTGTCCCCAAAAGACTCTTCCTTCTAATTCTCTTTTCAGTCAGCGTCGCACTCTGTTACCCACACTGGAGTGCGGTGGCATAATCACAGCCATCACAGTTCACGGCTCAGTTCAATCTCCTGGGCTCAGATGATCCTTCTATCTCAGCATCCCAAGTAGTTGAGACTACAGTCACACACTACCATGTCTGGCTAATGTTTTTAGTTTTTGTAGTGATGAGGTTTCACTATGTTGCCCAGGCTGGTCTCCAACTCCTGGGCTTGCCTTTGCCTCTCAGCGGGATTACCGGCACTGAGCCACAGCTCTCAGCTTCTCGTCCTCCTCCTCCTCCTCCTCCTCCTCCTCCTCCTCCTCCTCCTCCTCCACAGCTCTCACCTTCTCCTCCTCCTCCTTCTTCTTGTCAATGGAGTCAGAGTCTCCCTCTGTTCCCCAGGTTTGAGTGCAGTGGCATGATCACAATCATGGCTCACTCACTATAGCCTCGAATTTCTGGGCTTAAGTGATTCTTGTGCCTCAGCCTCCCCAGCAGGTATGACTACAGGAGCATGCCTGGCTAATTTTGCATTTTTTTGTAGAGATAGGTTCTTGTTAGATTGCTCAGGCTGGTCTTGAACTCTTGGGCTCAAGTGATCCTCCTATCTCAGCTTCCCCAAATGCTGGAATTACAGGCATGAGCCACTGCACCCTGCCAAGGCTTTTTTTTTTTTAGTTGAAGTCTCACTCTGTTGACCAGGCTGGAATGCAGTGACTTGCTCACGGCCACCCCAGCATCAACCTGCTGAGCTCAGGCAATCCTTCTGCCTCAGCCTTCCAAGTATCCAGAACTACAGGTGTGCGCTACCATGCCCGGCTAATTTTTTGATTTATTGTAAAGATGAGGTCTCACCAAGTAGCCCAGGCTGTTCTTGAACCCATGGGCTTAGGCAATCCCCTCACCTCACCCTCCCAAAGTGCTGGGATTACAGGCTTGAGCCACCACACCCAGCCAAGACTTTCTTTAACTGAAGTGTACAAGAAGCTCTGCCTGATACACATAGTACTTACTGCACATAAGCCTTAATTGACACAAAATCCTATGAAATAGCAATGCCTAGGTTAATGAACGAAATGAACTTTACCAACATTTAATTGCAAAAACTTTATTGTCAAAGAAAGAAATATTAAGAGGCATTAGGATAAATTCTTTCCAAGCCATCCTCTAGTGGAGTAAAATTTGAGCCTTGGCCGAGCACAGTGGCTCAAGCCTATAATCCCAACACTTTGGGAGGCTGAGGTGTGAGGATTGCCTGAGCCCACGAGTTCGAGATCAGCCTGGGCAACATGGTGAAACCTTGTCTCTACAATAAATCAAAAAATTAGCTGGGTGTGGTAGCGTGCACCTGTAGTTCTGGCTACTTGGAAGGCTGAGGTGGAAGGATCACCTGAGTCCAGCAGGTGGAAGCTACGGTGGCCGGAAGTATGCCACTGCACTCTAGCCTGGGTGACAGAGTGAGACTCCCACTCAAAAAAAAAAAAAAAAAAAGATTGAGCCTTACACCAGGCATGCTAAGCTGCACCTCCCTCTCTGTGGGCTGGACCTATCCAGAAACTGAGCCACACAGAACAGTTGCAACTTGGTGGCTTCTTCTCTATTCTGGGTGATTAGGTATCTACCCCAAACCCCTCAAAAAGAGTTTTGCCTTCATCTGGACATTGGCCTTGGCCCTTGCCCATATTCTAGGGGCCTATGCTGACAGCCTCCCTCAGACATGTTTCATTAACCCAGGCCTGAAGGATGCACAATGTCCTCCCATCCTTTCTACGCCATGCTGACTTTATATCTGAGGCTAGGTTTGTAGAGACTTGCTAGTCAAGATACTGTTCATGCAGCAATTTTTTTTTGTATATGTAACCGATTGTCATGAGTACTTGACCAATCAGACTGGAATCCTGCTCAATCAGAACAAATGTTCAAATAATAAAAACGGACAGCCAACCAACCAATCAAAATGGATGCCTCACCAATCTGAATTAAAAGCTAACCAATCAGAATGGATACTTAACTCATTAGAGTGAATGCAGTGTATACCAGCCAAATATCTGCCTCACATTTACCACTGAACTTCTTTTCTTTCTTTTTTTTTTTGATTTGGAGTCTCTCTCACTTTGTCACCCAAACTGGAGTGCAGTGGCACACTCATGGTCACTGCAGCCTCGACCTGTTGGGCTCAGGCGATCCTTCTGCCTCAGTTTTCCAAGCAGCTAGAACTACAATTGCGCACCACCATGCCCGGCTAATTTTTTGATTAATTGTAGAGACAAGGTCTTGCCAAGTTGCCTAGGCTGGTCTCAGACCCCTGGGCTCAGGCAATTCTCTCGCCTCTGCCTCCCAAAGTGCTGGGATTACAGGTGTGAGCCACAGCACCAGCGCCACTGAAATTTACTTGTGGGCTCTCTCAATTAGCTGGAAGCAAACTGAAGGCAGGAATCACATGTTAGATCACTTTGTACACTCCAGGTGGCCTTGCTGAGTTGGTTTTATAGTGTGAACTTAATTAATGTTTGAGTGGACATTATTCACCCAGTGATTGTTCTGGAAATATCAGTGGGTGAAAAGAGTACAGTTTGCTCATCTCTGATGAGGATAATTATAGAATTATACACTGGAATATCACTAAACAAATAGCATGTTTTTGGATGACAAACAGGTGATAAGAGAAATTGATAATTTAAGAGCTTATCATTCCATGTAATCTTGACAAGCTAGAAAAATATATAATCACACTGATTTCTTAAACACAACAATAGTGTACTTACAAATGAATAACATAAATACAAGGCAGAGTTCAAACAGAAAGGCATTAGAGAGGCCCCATATACCTATGTCTTATAGCAAATGATAAACTAAAGGTGTCCCAGATAG
>CAUYQG010226926.1:0-37058 GCA_963574415.1 Tarsius wallacei
CCTGTAGTTCCAGCTACTTGGAAGGCTGAGGCGGAAGGATCGCCGGAGCCCAGCGGGTCGAGGCTGCGGGGGCCGGGAGCAGTTACTGCACTCCAGTCTGGGCAACAGAGTGAGTGAGGCTCCAACTCAAAAAAAAAAAAAATTTTTTTTTGTAAAGACAGTCTAACTATGTGCCCAGGCTAGAGTGATCCTCCTGCCCTGGCCACCCAAAGCACTGGAATTACAGGTGGGAGCCAGTACACTGGCCAAACTGCTGTTGTTTAAATAATATAGATATATATATGCAGCAGACTGTTGATTGGCTATCCCCAACCCTCACAACTTCTTCACCTTCTACTAGAGACCGGAGAGGCTAAATCTTTTATTATACAACCTCCTCTGCTGCTACAGCAGCCACATGGCAAAGGTACCAGTGAGACTGGCCTCTCCTCAGGCTCGGTGGCCACTCCAGCTTCTCCCTGTTCCAACTGCACACTTGCACCAGCTTTGTGTTTTCTATTGGGTGTTTTGTCTTTTTCTTGTGGCTCTTCAGACATTTGTTACTTTATTCTAGTTATTCGTCATGTCAGTTTCAGATATTGCAAACACTTTTTCCCAGAGTATTGCCTTTTATCTATACAATGTCATTGATCAAACAGAATTTTTCTTTCTTTCTTTTTTTTTTTTTTTTTGAGTCGGAGTCTCACTCTGTCGCTCAGGCTGGAGTGCAGTAGCCTGCTCACGGGCACCGCAGCCTTGGCCTGCTGGGCTTAGGTGAACCTTCCACCTCAGCCTTCCAAGTAGCTAGAACCACACCCAGCTGATTTTTTATTTATTATAGAGAAGAGGTCTCGCCATGTTGCTCAGGCAGGTCTCGAAACCCCGAGCTCAGGCAATCCTCTCGCCTCCGCCTCCCAAAGTGCTGAGATCACAGGCTTGAGCCACCGCACCCAGCAAACAGAAATTTTCAGTTTTGGTATAGCCATATCTACCTTTCCCCAAGACAACATGCACTTTTTAAGCCTTATCTGTGAAATCTTTCTTTTGGCTATAGAATTTTACCTTTGACATCTAGGTCCGTGATGCATTTGGAGTTCAGATCCAAGTTTCTTTTTCTCCATAAAGCCAAAGCCAACAATTCTGACACCATTTCCCCAGGATCTGTGATGCGCTCGCTCTATGGCACACCAAACTGCCACAGGATATTTGGTCAGTATCTGCACTTCCTATTGTTTCCTCTGTCTACTTGTCTCTTTCTGCCCCCAAAATCACATAGTTTCAATCACCATGGCTTTAAAACACGTCTCAACACCAGTAAGGCCCATACCTTCCACCCTGGCTTGTCTTGTTCCTATCTCTTGTAGGAATTTGGGAATCTGGACTCTTTCACAAAGACAGACACTCTGTGCAGAGCTGAGAAGGTGGACGCAGGCCCAGTTTACTGCTTTCACTCTGTATATATTTGAAACCTCTGGAAACACTTCTGCCACTTAAACCCTCAAGACAAAAGATATGTGTCTGGCTAGCATTCTCTGTGTGGTTTATTATCTAGCACCATGAGAAACACTACTCAACATGATTTAAACATCCCCAAACAGCTTTCAACCAACATTATAAGTCGCCTGTTGGGAACCCATAGATATTAACATGGCTTCAAAGTTGGTAATAAAATAGCTAACATATTAATGCCTCTTAGAAATGCTTCAAATTGTCGATGGGACAAAGTAAGGTCTTGATTTCCATTTAACCAAAATCTTGTTCTTACGTCAGCCTATTTCAAGACAACTTTGAAAAGGTTGATTCATTTTACTGAAATATGGTACAATACAAAAAGTTATCAAGAAGCAGGTCATTTTCTTGTACTAGCTAGATAGCAAATGCCAGCTAATGAATTTTTTAGAAATACATTTCTAGAACTTCTAAATTTCAGTAAAACAGGAAAGAGGTTTTGGAAAATATGAGTGAAGTGCTATTTCATTTATAAAATCACTAGTTATTCATGACAACCGCAAACACACTTTTTTTTTTTTTTTTTTTTGAGTTGGAGTCTCACTCTGTCGCCCAGACTGGAGATCAGTGGCTGCTCCCAACCACTGCAGCCTCGACCCACTGGGCTCCAGCGATCCTTTCGCCTCAGCCTTCCGAGTAGCCGGAATTACAGGCACGCGCTACCATGCCCGGCTGATTTTTTGATTTATTGTAGAGATGAGGTCTCACCAAGTTGCCCAGGCAGGTCTCCAACCTGCGGGCTCAGGCAATTCACTCACCTCAGCCTCCCAAGGCGCCGGATTACAGGCTGAGCCACCGAGCCCGGCTTGATTCTGTATTTTTGATTGTCATGCCTGTTTATATCCTAAATATATAATTCTAAATGTCTAGGTTCCACAAGGCACACATTTTAAGTACCAGGCTCAGTTCTTGCAGGGTATGAGCCACAATGCTGCAGAGGTTCTTATTATCACCCACTAAAGAAAGTCAACTATTATCATCATCGGCATTGGCTTGGCAGGCAGTCTGCTCCTCAGGCTGGAGGTTCCTAAACCTGGGATGCTGATTTATTCTTATTAGCAATGACCCTGCATCAATGAACCTTGCTGTAGAGTTTCCATGTCACAGACCTCACAGAAGATCCAAAAAGATGCTCTGTCAGGTCTCTCACACCACACCCCTGGATTCAGCTTATATCCAAGGTTCTTATCTTCTGCTGCATCCCAGAAGTCTGCACCTCCCACTCAGCTTGTAGTTTTGATTGGAATTTGCATTTCTCTGACCCCTGCATTGGGGCTCTGAACAGGATACTCCAAAATATGGCACCTTGGCATGCTATGTATTTTAAGCTGAAGGAAATTAAGAAAACTTCAGGAGAAGGAACCTTCACACTCTGACCTTTTTCTACCTTTCTTCCCTGAGATCATAAAAAGAATTATCTGACCTATTTCTCCTAAAAGTAGGTCATAAGACTCTCATTCCAGAGAAGTCTCACTCTAAACCTAAAGAGAAGGAATGATATACGGAGAGACCGAGAAGAATCTCAACAAACAGGCCGTGCTCAATTCTTGCAGTTTGTTTACATTAGATCACAACCCCTTTTGTCTAATCATACTTCTCCACAACTGTCCATTCTTCATCAAAATAAAATGTTCCCTGTTCTTTTGGATCCTCATTTCTGACGGCTCTTACGTCATGTAAAACTTATATTAAATAAACATGCCACGCTTTTCTCTTATTAATCTCTTGTTAAAGAATATCAGTCATGAACCTTGTGATGGGTGAGGAAAGATACTGCTTCTTCATTTCCATACTGGAGATCTGTCAGTGTTTTCTAACCAGACCTAAACACCAATGGATTTGTCAGGAATTCTGAATTCTTGCACAAACTTTCTCTCCTTGGACCACGCAACTCTTACTGATTCAGAATGACATCCCTTTCAACTTTGTTTTCTCACATTTGACTTTGGAGGCCATTTTGTGATGCCTTCTCACCCTCCTCCAAATCTATCTATCCCTTTACTTTCTTTTTTTTTTTGAGTTGGAGTCTCACTGTCGCCCAGACTGGAGTGCAGTGGCCGCTCCCGGCCACCGCAGTCTCGACGTGCTGGGCTCCGGCAATCCTTCTGCCTCAGCCTTCCAAGTAGCTGGAATTACAGGCGCACGCTACCACGTCCGGCTGATTTTTTTGATTTATTGTAGAGATGAGGTCTCACCAAGTTGCCCAGGCGGGTCTCAAACCCGCGGGCTCAGGCAATTCACTCACCTCAGCCTCCCAAGGCGTGGGATTACAGGCTGAGCCACCGAGCCCGGCTTAAAATAGTCTTTTTATAGAGTGGAGTGTTTGTCATTATTTCTATCCTGCCCTTTGGATGTTCTTAGGAGCCTTTCACTAGTGAATACTCTCCAAAGGAGGTGCTTCCCAATGGGTCCCAGGGGTAAATACATCCTGATGGTTCTCATAACTTTTTTCTCATCTTTCATCTATTTATTTTAATTAGCTTTACCTAGAACATGCCCTTATTAAATGCCTTTCTGCCTCTCTTTAGATGCACTCCTCAGATGGATTCTAACTGCCTACATGTTTTTTTGTTTTATTTTTAAGAGACAAAGTTTCACTCTGTTGCCCAGACTGGAGTGCAGTAGAGCAGTCATAGCTAACTACAACTTCAAACTCCTGGGCTCAAGCAATCCTCTAGCCTTGGCTTCCCAAAGTGGTGGGATTGCAGGTGTGAGCCATGGGATCTGGCTCCTGCATTCATACTTGTTTAACTATTACCTTTTGTCACTTCTCCTTTATTATCTTCAGCTTTTGATTTGTTCCAACATTCTGGTTGTTTCTTTAGTGGTTTCTAACTCCAGGTTAGTTATACAGAAATATATTAAGATAAATTTTTAGACTTTTAGCACAGTGGCTTTCCAGTCAATCAGTGTTGACTCTTTATTGTAATTATCCATATTATTTTTATTATCATCATCAAAGTATCAAATGTAAACTTATTATCGAGTATAATAATCAAGTTATGAAATCCAATTGTTTTAATAAGTGCTTAAATACTTTGATGAAAAACTCATGCTGCTGGATGGGTGGACCACACATTGCCTTTCCTCTTCCATCTTCAGTGGCATGTGGAGCCCATGGCACAGTAACCAACAACTTTTAATCAGCTTGTCAGGATGTAGCTAATGGTATGTATTTTTTTCCAGTTGCGAAGTAAAATAAGGAAAACCTTCAGACTTATTCGTGACTAAGTAGTTTTTTCTTGTTAATAAAAGTGATTCTACTTGTCGTGTGTATGTGTATTAAAAGAACTCTATGCAGACCACCTCATTAAGTATTTTGAATTGATTCACTGTACTTTTGTTCAGAAATCCTTGAATTTGAATTTCATCCCAAGGCCCATTGTCCTGGGATTCTTCTAGCAAATTCTTTTGTAGTTTCCAGGGGGTGTATTAGGTCTGGTCGCATATTCAGAACCCTGGATTTGGCCTTCCTCAAGCCAACTTACTGGCTGACCCTGAGGACAGCAGGGAGAGAACCTCCTAAACACAGTGAGGGGCTGTGCCCACAGTAGCTTAGCCCCCATGCACCAAGGGTGGGGGCCACAGCCTGAGCCAGGACCCTCCAGACTGACACTCCATGGTAGAAGCGAGACAGAAGCGTGGCCACTGCTAGAAAGTAGGAATCAGGTGTCTGAAACAATAGCTCTAGGTTGGGAATTTGAGTCATCTGTTTTGCTCTTGTAGAGGCCAACATGTCCATGGAATGCTAACCCAGACACTGTTGTCTTTGTGTCTACCGTTGCTCTCCAGGTGATCTTTATGGAGCCATCGGCTCTCCAGTGAGGCTGACTCGCACCGTGGTGGTAGGGAAGCAGAAGGACTTAGTCCAGCGCATACTTTATGTCTTGACCTACTTTCTCCGTTGCTCTGAGCTACAAGAGAACCAGCTGAACTGGAGTGGGAATCACGGTGAAGGTGACCAGATCTTAAATGGGAGCAAGATCATAACAGCCTTGGAGAAGGGCGAGGTGGAGGAGTCTGAGTATGTGGTTGTGACAGTGCGGAGCGAGCCTGCTCTTGTACCCCCAATCCTACCGCTAACTGTGGCTGAGAAAAGGAACCCCCATCCTGCAGGGTCAGCTGAGACCCCAGAGGGCACTGACATAAGAGACCTGGGTCCCAGACCTGACAGAGAAGGAAGCAGCAGACCAGAACAGAGTTCTGAGGCTGGCAGCATGCGATACCAGGAGCCAGCACTGGATAGTTCTTGGAAACCTCAGGGCGCATTTGGAGAGGCTGAAGAAAGTAGAAAAGAGGCACCCCAAGGTGGTTCTTCAAGATTCTCCAGCTGTGAAGTTCTGGGGACAGGAATAAAGGTCGACCAACAAACTGTCAGTGAGCCGTGGAAAGTAGAGATACCCAAGAGACTGCCAGACTGCTCAGTGGCCTGGCCTTGCCCCAACAGGCATTTCCGGGAGAAGTTTCCCTTAGAAAAGGTTACCTTCCAGATCGGAAGCTCTGTGTCTCCTGAGTCTGACTTTGAAAGCCGCTCAAGGAGAATGGAGGAACGAGTAAAGGCCTGTAGGCAAGACCCAGGGTCAGCCAGCAGTCCCTCAGCCAGGTCCAGGGTGCCCAGGGACTTGGCTCAGGACCAGCAGGCTTCCTGGTGCTCCTTCAAGCCTGGCTTCCGGGAGGATGCCTGCCGTCCTCAACCTCAGTCTTCCGAGGGGGATGGAGGTGAGTCCGACAGGGGTTTTGCGGAGGACAGAGGTGTCAGGACCGACACGGTGGCAGATGCTGCCGGGCAGCACCACCACATTACTGACTCATGTGCAGCTCCCAACATCGGGGCGGGGGTCCGGGGGAGCACGCTGGAGAGAGCCAGGGGACAGTGCTGGCATGAGGTGGAAGGACTTTCACTAGCACCTGTTCCAGCCAGGTGTGTCCAGCGGGACTCTGGCCAGGTGCCTGTTGCTGATGTCCCCTGTGGGGATGCCGACAAGAGGGCCGACTGCAGGATGCAGGGAGACATCCCCCGGAATGAGAGCTCAGACAGCGCTCTTGGGGACAGTGATGACGAGACCTGTGCTTCAGCCATGCTGGATGTAGGTCTCGGCATGGAAGCATCCTTGGAAGTGGAGCTGCCTCTGCCCAGGTAAGGCTGACAGGCTGGGGAGCAGAGGAAACAGGGCTCAGATACCATCTTTCTGGCCTGACCCCCATTATCACATTGGGGGTCTTTGTACATACTGTGTTTTCCCCAAAGTGTTAGAAGTGTTATCAAGACTATATAGGTGCTTTCTCATCTGCCCTTTTCCCAGGGATGATCTCTGGCCCAGCGCAACTGATCTCGGATGCAGTGGCCAGTGGTTGTGTTTGCAGCTGTCATGGCATTCTGGGGAGGCTAAGGGATGTGGTGGGGTGGCAGTAGGGAACAGAGAGTTTTCTGCCACCTGAGGGAAATTATGTGGCTGGCAGCAGATGCCTTGCTTCAGAGGGGAGCAGATTACACGCGTTGCGGGACCTCTCTCTACCCGCGAGAGCAGCGTGAGGTAGCGGGAAACAGCATCCCTTCTTTAACACTCCATCAGGTTGATTATCTGGTCTGTGATGACTGAAGGCAGCAATTAGAGATTTCCTCTGTTCTTCCGCACTGTTGTGGGCACCACCCTGTGCAGATATGTCAGATTCCTAAGCCAGACTTTTGGCAAGAGCCCCTCCTCAGACTGTCTCTTTCTTCACCCTTTTGAGTCTGTGTCAAAAGATTGTCTATGCCTGGTGGATGTTCAATATAAGGTACAAAAACTCGCAACCAGCCCTGGAAATAGTTTTTCTCCCCAGCCTTCCATTTAAATAAACTCTCTTTTCTCTCTCCATCCCCTTTCTCTTTCCACACCCTATGATCCTGTTACTGGAAGATTGATGAAATTGACCACCTTGAATCTATTTTATTTACCTGTGTCATTAGGGTTTACCAATTGCAGTTAAATAAGGAAGTACGTTTTCAACTGTGTGTTTGAATGAGCCAAATGTTGTTTTAGGTCTCAGAGCATCAGCACCCAGAATGTAAGAAACTTTGGCCGCTCGCTTCTGGCGGGCTATTGCCCCACATACATGCCTGACCTCGTGCTCCATGGGACCAGCAGTGACGAGAAGTTGAAGCAGTGCCTGGCAGCTGACCTGGTCCACACAGTGCATGTAAGTGATCCCAGCTTGGAGCCTCAGACTACTGATGGTGTTTCAGCCATGGTCTTGGCCGACAACAGGTGTTTAGACTGAAGAGACTAATTAAGGGACTGTTTATAGAGATGTGGACCGGGTTACAAGAAACAGCAAGGGCTGGGGAGCACCCTGGGCCTAGCTGCAGCTGAAAGCAGTGAGCACACCTGGGCCTGAGGGAGTGTGGGGAGGGGATGTGACATCCCAGCCACACATAGCTGGTGAGGGATTGCCTGATTGCAGGAGCAGTGAGGGGGAAGACTACCTGCCATCTCTCCCCTCACCCTCTGACTCTTCTGCTTCCTCTTACTAGCTGAGCCCAGCTGGAAACAAGAGAGCAAGGTCACAGCTGATACAGAATCAGTCTGTGGTCCACAGAGGTCAGCCTCCTGGGGCCTAACAGGACAGAGAAGGGCAGAGAGCAGCTCTGAGGGCCGTCGGGGGGCAGGTAGGCCAGGCAGACAGAATAAACAGCACAGATGGTGGCAATTATATGCTGTCACGGGGACGACTAGAGAGATGTCACATATGGTTTGCTTTGTATCCTATCTTTAAACAAGTTCCTAAAAGTAATTTATTTTAACTGATTTGTCATTAAGCTCACTTTGATGACTGTGTGAGGATGACTGTATAAAGATTAACAAGTCTTACTGGAAAATTGCCTCGTGGCTGCCATTAAGTACTTTTCTGCTGTCTGCAGTGTGACAAGAGCTGAGCAGTTAAGGAAACCATGTCAGTCTGATGGGCCTGTTTTTAATTGAGCTGCTATTGGGCAGATGTGCAAAAATAGATGTTTTGCATTAGATACATATTGTATCTTGTGAATTAGTGAAAGTTCTCATTGCATTAAGAAAACTGGAATGTGGCCTGTTACTTGCCTCCTCACCCAGCAAGTATGTTTTTCGAGGTGGAACAGAAGGCACTGCATGTTATCTTTGGCCTTCAGCATCTCCTCTGTGAAGACTAAACATACATCAGACACAGGCTAAACAGGTGGGGAAGGTATTTGTATGAAACGGGAAGAAAAGCTCAGTAATGAAGCAGATGGCCTTATAACCCTCTCAATGGGGAGGGCAAAGAGATGGGAGGTCGGTCCAGAGCTGGGGAAGCCAGTGGCCCAGCGTACACCGTGTGCTTGAACATTCTAGCCCCACCCTGCTTCATGGTCAGACACCATCCCTCACAGGATCCTCCTGGGATGAAGCTACGGGTTGCTTTAGTCTAAGTAATATCTGTTTTCATAGTTAGGATGCTGAATGCTTGTTTATCATCCCACAGGTCCATACATCAGTGACCCTAGAATAAGAACAATGTCCTTGTGGTGGGTGTTCTCTTTCTGAGTTGTCCGAATCGATGTGTGATGCCATGGCAGTTTTCAGACTGCATTTCTGTATGTTTAGTAGCGCTAAGGCAGGGAATCAGAAGACCTCATTTCCTTTTCTGTAGGTTGATGTTTATATTCACATATGCAAAACCTGTGGGTTTTTCTTTCTTCACTGCTGTCATGTTGATTTCTAAAACACTGGTGTTGCTTATTGGACCTTTCTTGCACAAAGCCCAGTGTTCTGCTTCTGACAGGTATGTGAACTAATGGGATTGTCCTCAGTGACATCAGTCTTACCAGCTTGGGGGTTTTGTCCAAATGCCCTAGATTCACTCACTGACCACTGTGGAAATGTAATCTATTAGTTGATAACCCTCCTTGAACATATCTGTAAAACCACTCATGAAATGTTTTATGTTTTCCATAGACTGGCAAGCTCTAATTTTTGTTATATTAGATTTTCATGGTGACCACCTGGCTCTATAATTCTTATATTTAAAAAAACATAATCATGTTTACTCCATTATTACTCTTCAAGCTTTTTAATATTTCATTTTCCCTTCCTTTCAGAAGTAGTGTTTTCACACTGTAGCTTTTCTCATTTCTTTAAACTATGTAATCACCCTGAGAGATCGAAAATTATTAAGCATAATAACCTATATTGTGTTAAGTTGTGGGTACATCCATACTGCAGCCATGCATGGGTGTTAATAGGAAATTGCAGAGGGTTCATAAAAATATCTTCAGAAGTTTAATACATTTAGAATATATCCAATTAGCGTTAGTAGATTTCTAACTTCACTTGACACATTCATCATAAGGAATTTTGCTTTTGAAGTATTCTGTTTAAACTGCCTTTCAGACTGGCATTCTGGTCTATGGCAGTGTTTAAAACACACACACACCCCCCAAAAAGCCTTATATTCGACATCCATTTATAAATATTTGTAGAAAAATATGTTAGGAGCTTTTTAAAGCATTATATTGAATTTACTGCTCCATAAATCCCAGTGGTTATTTAAATTCTTAGGTATGCTGCCAGAGGAAGAAGCAAAGATCCAAGAACAAGTACGTGATGAGAGTTAGAGCTGAAATAATAGCTTGTTGAGCAAGAGAAAATTAGAATAAATTGCTTTATTATAACTTGTTTTCAAAACCTACTTTTTGGACTTTAATAATTTTCAGTGTTCATGCTGTATTTCATCAGGGTTTGATACTTATAATTCTTTTTAGAGAACGGTTTTTAATTGTTTACAAGCAATTGATTTAGATGGTTAATCTATTTTCTAGCCCTGTACATAATTTGGATTGTAAAGTCTTCTTATGTAAATGTGCTCTTTTTTTTTTTTAAGAGATGGAGGGCTCTCACTATGTTGCCCAGGCTGGACTTGAATGCCTGTGTTTCAGCGATTGTCCCTCATGAGTGGCTGGAACTACAGACACGCGCTACTGCATCTGGCTCTAACATGCATGTTATAACCACAAGTTTGGAGTTTTTCTCTCTTTGAAGGATTGCTTTCTAAAGTTTCCAGTACTGAGAATTTTTTTTTGAGGGGGGGACTTTTCTTTATCCTAGTCTCTTATGAAAGAAAGATTTACTAACTTTATTTCATCTGTTTGCATTTTTATTATTGACTTTCACATGTTAAGATTCAGAAGTTCTTTAAATATGTAAACACATGTCCTTATTTAGTCCATATACTACCTCTTTCCTGTCATTTGAACTCTTTCTCTGCCTCCTAATATATAGGTTATACAGCTGCCTTAAATTAGTGTAAAGTAATATTGTTTCTTTTCTTTCTGCCACATCTAAATGCACATTCTTTCCTCTGTTTTTTCCTTTTGCCTAAGTGGAGAGAGTGTGCACGCGCACACGCCCCTACGCCCCCAGCAGCCTGCAACTGTGACTTAAGTAGCCCCTTCTGTCTTCTCTTTCCTCCTTTCCCTGTCTGCCTGTGAATGCTTCTGGCATTGGTGATGTGGGGGTTATTAAATTATGGGCAGTGTAAGGTGATGGAAGAGCTCTGACTTAGCATTGATGGCTTGAGTTCGAGTCCTAGCATTACCACTCCTTCACTAATAATTTGAAGTAAATCAACTGCAATTACTAAGCTTCAGAAAAATTTATTTAGACGAACAGATGAAATATGATTTAATGGTTAAGAGTTTAACTTCTGAAGACAGACAAACTGGAGTTTGAATCATGACTCACCTTAGTGACTTTGTGGCCTTCAGCAAGTGTCTTTAGTTTTCTAATCTATAAAATTGGAAGGCTGAGGCAGAAGGATCGCTGGAGCCCAGCAGATGGACACTGGGGTGGCCGTGAGCGTGCCACTGCACTCCAGCCTGGACGATGGAGTGAAACTCTGATTCTAAATAAATAAATAGATAGATCGATAAATAAATAAATAAATCACTTATGTCATAGTTCTGGTCTGAAGATTTATGAGATAACGTACATGAAGTGTTTAGCACAGTGCCTGGCACATTACTCTAAATGCCCAATAAATACTAGCTATTAAAATAATATATGTGGAAGTGCTTTGTAAATGATAAAGCAATATAACATGTTTTTAATATAGGAGATTGGAATGACAGCCATGATTTTAGTAAAAATGAAAATTACTATCAGAGTTAAGAAAGTTACATGCCAGTGTGGTGACATTTCTAACTAGTCAATGGCCCTTTCAGTCCCAGGGAACTCCTGTTGGAGATAGCTGAACAGAATCGTGCACACATTCATTTAATGCTGCAAGCATCCACTTTTACCTGACATGTGATATCCCAAGGAGCAGACCAGGCAGCTCTAACTCTGCAGGGTAGGATCATCAAGACCAAAATTAGCACCCCATTTTAATGCTTAAAAAACAAACAAACAAACTATGGTCTAGGGCTTTGGGCATTTTACAGAATAATTTATAAAATGAAGTAACAGTTGGATATGGCAACCTCTTCCATTTAATTTTAAGCATAGCAACAGATTGTTGACTCCAGAAATATCATGCAGGAATCAGTACACAGATAACAAGCTTTGCTCAAAGCCTGGCTGTGATATATATATGTTCATGAATACCTAATTAGTCCATGCAGTGTAATCAACCAGTACGACTATACAAGAACAGTAAGTCCCATCAAATGGTAAATCATTACCCAAGTAACACAGATAGCATTGAATGCCTCAGGTTAACAGCAACCTTAAAATCAACAGGTTGCAAAAAGAACATCTGTGGATGACAAACTCTCTACTTTAGAACTGTGTGCTTTCAGTTCCCTGCCTTGGGCCTCTAGCACTGTCTTCCAGGGCTACAGTCCTAAATGCAACACTGTCAATGTCTGCTGGCCTGTGAAGGGTTTTGTAAGCTACATATTTTGACCTATAAGTGGTTTTGATGACCAACTTTTTAAAAAACGATATAGAACTGAAATCATTACACATAATCAAGCTTATTATTGGTTAGTGAAACCAACATGTCACATGCCACACATAAACATATTTATTAATACCAGTCAAACTAATGATCAGTGTGTCCCTTTCTTCTGAAGTAAAGATAAATGATGATGAAGCGAGATGGTCATTCTTTAAAAAAAAATAAAGGAGACAAGCCATGTATTTAGACATGAGGCCTGTGGCTCTTTGTGTTCATTGTCTTTACCTAAAGGAGAACAAAAGCTTACTATAGGTCTCTTGGGCTTCATGTCTCTTGCATTGTGTCAGAATTAGACACATGTCTAATTTTGGTGTTTTTCCTCCCAATTTTTGACTATATACAAGATTTCTGGACACCTGTGCCACTCTCTGCAACAAAGCTACCCACTTTTCTCATGTTGTCTTAGAGTTGCACCTGTCCTCATGTAGCTTCATTGGTGATCCTTTCTGACCTTAAGTGCCTCTCCACAACTCCAGACTATGTTTTGCCTCAGCAGGTAACCAGCCTGGCAGTTCAGTCATTCCAGAGGTTGCACACTGTATCTTTAAGGCCACAGGCTAAATTTGGGTATCAGCTAGTGAGTGTGGTAATTGGAGGCAGAGAGGTCAGACTCTCTTGATACCCCTGCAGACCAACTCACCACACTTTGGACCCTTCCCCCTTTCCCTTTTCCCACAGGTCTTCATGATGGCTTTGCATCCCCAGGGTCTCCCACCTTGGAATATCTACCAGGATCCTTCAACAGTGTCCCATGGTCCAAAGTGATTGATTCTCCTCTTCCTCTGCTTTACCTTTTTATGATTCTTATTTTTTTTAGAGACTGACATTGAATCTGCTTCCCACAGGAAAAAAAATTCTGATAAGTGCTTACTGAGTCTTGATAAAATTTTCGTATTTTCATATGTTAAAAATGTATTTGATGCACTAGAAATCGCCAATGTTGGCACTTAGGTGGTCTGGCTAACTAGTGTCATATTGATGGGGCAGAGAAGCTGGGGATGCTTTTGGGGAAGAGGAGGAGTCACACCTTGGAGATTTATTTATCTGTCAGAAAATAACTTACTGAGTACTTTTATGTGTGTTTACAACAGTAGTCAAGGTCTGAGGTAGGAGGATTCCAGCAGCATATTGTATTAAACTGATGTAGATGGCGTGCCTCTCCTCTAAAATATAGAATATGATGGATAAATTATTACCATCCCTACTCAGCCCCATTGTGATGATACCTGTGCATGAAAAAAATTTTTTAAAGGAAATTCTTTTGTGCCAGAAACAAACAGAAATCATAACCAGGGCAGTAAATATGGGCTGATGCAACACTGGGATTATGTGGCCCTATGGAATTTCACTTTGGTTACAGGTCCTGGGAATTGACTACTGAGCTTCTCAGCTGTACCTGGCATGAGAGACTGCACGTAAGGCTTGGGACCAGAACTGAGCCCCTTACCTTCTGCCTGGAGCTTCAAAGAGCTATTCTTCCATGAAAAAGGAGACGAGAAAACTCCAGATAGAAGCAGTGAAGCAGCAAAGAAATCAGATAGAAACTTGGGTGGAGGAAAAGTCACCCATGAGAAATCAAAACCCCGGGCCTGTGCTATTTGCGGGTTTGTGGTCCAGATTTATTCTACCTAAGTGACTTGGGAATCCCTACCCAAGAAACAAACATAAAAACTAGGAGTGTAGAAAGCTCTAGGACTCTAGCAAAAGGAAGCCTACTACTTTAGACATTTTCACAACCACAGGCTCATGAGACACGTGTAGAAAAATGAAACATAACTCAAGATAGGCCCTGCTCAGAAGTTACATATCATGTGTGAAGAAACCCCGGGTCCGCATGGGAGAGCAGCAGAGACCAGCAGGGGGTCAGCAGCCCTCTAGCCGCAGTGACGGTGGAGTGGCGGCATTGCCATCGTTACAATGGTGAGGAACTGGAATCCCAAAGATAGAATTGTGTGATACATGACTACTGAGATTTGTGTAAGAGCCAAAAAGAACTTCTATCATTGAAAAATAGTCATTGAAATTAAAAATCCAGGGATAGGTTAGAGAACAGAGCATATTAAATACAGCTGAAGATAATTAGAACTTGTGAAATGGAGCCTGGATATGAAGCTATCTTTTTTAATGCAGCTGTGAGACAGATGGACGTAAAATATGGAAAAGCAAGTAAAAGGCATGGAAACTAGAATGAAAAGACTATAGCATATTCAGAAGGAGAGAATAGAGAAAAAAGGGAAGACAATATTCAAAGACTGGAATTTTTCAAGTTAAGTGAGTTCACAGACTCCCAAGTAGGGAAAATATAAACAAATTCACATGCAATACTGGACATCAAAAAAACCCTTAGAAGCAATCTGAGAGAAGACAGCATGACTCCTGCCCTCAGGGAGTTTGAAATCTAACCAGAAATAACAAAGACACCAACAAGCAGTAGAAACAGCAAGGTAGGAGGTATAGCAGCAGCAGACCAGGGTGCTGTGGGGAGGACTCGGGGGAGTACGGCCCTTTCAGGGAACTGAAGACCCTTTACTGATGAGCATCTTCTTAACCTATACGCACAGCTGGCTTTGCCACCAACAGGCAAGGTCTGTCTGTCCCCTCTTTTAGTAAAACTGCTCTCAGGAATGCCTGGATATTCAAAGTGTAGTAAAACACAATTTTCTAGATGACTTTCTATACTGGAGGAGGTAATACAGGAATGGTGAGTGATAACCAGGTTTCTTTGCTCTGGATGAATTTGAGACTGAAGGGGTTTATTTTGTTTTTGTTTTTAACTGGTCATTCACTTTTACATGCTTTCAGCCGGCATAGGGGGCTAAATTGGCCAATGACTGTCTTACACAGCTTAAATCCTTAATTCCAAGGCCACGGGCGATGTGGTTATATAGGTAGGTCTTCTCCCCCAGGAGGTGGAAGAATACCAGAGAGAAGTTGAGGACCTTTAACCAAGAGTGCTGAGAAGGTAAACTTCACTATATTGATCATGCCATGTTGTTTGTGTGGCTAATTGAAGAAAGGCCTTTCCCAAAGCTACATAAAGGCTCAAATTATTAAGTCATGGTGCTGTAGCATAATAATAATCATTGTGGAAAGGTATTTTGTCATGAAGCAGCCTCTTATTCGAGTACAGTTGAATGAAGTTATTAAACTTACCAGAATGACACAAAATGATTAATGAGTTGATATTCAGATGAAGCCAAAGAATCCTATGTTTCATATCCAGACTATCTCAGAGAAAAATCAGAGACATAAGGAAGTGCTTTCAGTTACCTGAATCACAAGGCACCTGGTCCCTTTGTGTTTTTAAGAGGCTGCCCCTGTTTTAACCATCAGGGTTAAATTTGCCTGTTGTAACCCTTGGTGGATTTTGGAGTCTCTTCACTTTTGTTGTCTAATATACATAGGCTGAGACATCTGTGGGGATTGATAAACGGTTGGTCTAGAGCAACCGTTGGGCAGTTGGAGCAGCTTTTGTAGCAAAGTGCATAATAGAAGAAGTAACTGTGTTTTCCCCTAGTGACAGTGAGTTGAGGTCCTCACATGCACTTCTTGCAGTCCTCTCTTCTGAGGGATTTCCATCCCAATGAGTTCCTTGGATTTTATAGTAGACAGCGTGGCAGACTCATTGAGCTAAAAGTTGGAAATGCTTAGTGAGCTTCTGCACACTATTTCTGACATGCCAAAATACTTAGGAAGCACCTATAGGTTTTGTCCTCAGTGCTCCCGCTGTAGAGCAGTACTGTGTTCCCACCCACCCCACAAGAAAAAAATGGCATGAAAAATTAATAAGTAGTTATGGGGAGCATATATGTGAGAATGGCATCCTCTTACTTTTCATCAGGTTAAAAATAGGTAATCATGTGAAATGCTAGTCATTTAAGTGTGATACATAGAAAATAAATATATTAATAATCATACAAGAGGCCAGGCACATGGCTTACACCTGTAATCCCAGGACTTTGAGAGGCTGAGGCAGGAGAATTGCTGAGGATAGGAGTTTGTGACCAGCCTGGGCAGCATAGTGAGACCCCCATCTCTACCCCACACACACAAAAAAATTATCCAGGCATAGTGTGTGTGCCTGTAGTCTCAGCTACTTGGGAGGCTAAAGGAAGAGAATCACCTTTGCCCAGGAGTTCAAGGCTACAGATGATATCACCACTGTATATTAATAATGATAGTAATCATAATAATAATAGTGCAGATAACTTGATAGAAACTGGATTTAATCCAAAAATAAATTGTTCACCACAGCTAGATTGCATTAGCTATTTTGCACATGCCGAGTACTTTGTTGTGCTCATTTCAGAGGCTACAGAAGAAAAATAAATGTGATTAATCTCCTTGAGTTACTTACAAAATCACTGAGTAGGCAAGCAGATGTGAAATCAAGAGCAAGTTTCAAAGACAGTGTGATGAAATGCCAAAATGAATGGTATAGACAGGAAGTGCTCTCCGAGGTCAGAGGAAGGACAGTGAATACGGGAAGCTTCACGTGGGGGATGGGACCCACGCTGGGCCCTGGAAGGATTGTCAAACTGAGAAGGTGACTGGGAAGACCTCCTGGTCCACCTGAAGGACGAGGCACAAGGCATGTGTCCTCCCAGCCTGGAGAAGGTCTTCCTAGAGAGCACTGGGAGATGACTAAGGGGGTTAGAGGCAGACTGTGAGGAGCTGTGCATGTGGAAAAGAACAACTTTAATTTAATAGTTTGGGGAATGCATGTTTGTGTGGGTTTGGGGAGTTTGAGGCTTTAAGTAAAGCGTATGACCTAGGGTAGAGTGGTCCACAGTCCATCTGCAGTCACATCATTTACTAGCTCCACGTTTGAGTTTCAGGGCATGACCCCTAGAAAGAGAGGGTGGTGGAAGAAGGCAGAACTCACACTGGAGTGCCTCACATGTCTCATACACATTTTTCTCTCATAAAACTTGTGCATTAAACCGCATTTAACCCTCACAGAAACTCTGAAATAAGTACTATCCCATTTTACAAGTGTAAAAACTGTGGCGCCACAGCTGGTAGGTGACTGACATGGTATTCCAGCTCAGTCTGTCTAACTCCAGAGTCCTTGCTGTCATCTTATCATTGCCCTTTGTTGAATTATCAAAATTACAAGTCTTTGGGATTATCTAAACCCAGACTCTTGTGTTCCTGGAAGTTTAAGTTAAGCAGAAGTCATATGTATGAATCAAGGTAGCATATTTTGTATACTCAGCAATCTGACCTAGTACCTTGAAAGTGAAATGTCCTAATGTCCTAGGCATTTAGCACTCCTGGGAAATGGAATTGCAAATCCTAATTGGCTACAAACTAACCAGGCTTATTCTGTTGATTCACAAGCTGTAATGGCCAAGAAAATTCGAGAAACCTCTGAAGATCTATAAAACAAAGCATTTTATGCTCATGTATCTTGAGAAATCTTCACAGATAAGTAGTTAAGGTAAATGAGATCTTGACAGGGTAAAACTGAATAAATGAGTGTTTCCAACTTGTCATATGACACAGGAAGGGGGGAGGGGCAATAATGGCATGTGTCCCCCAACCCGGTCTTCTTCAGGTGAAGATGGGCCATCTACCTTCATAGTTATCCTGGTTCCTCACTGACCTCCAGTGTTCTTCTATTCACACATCCCTGCCAGAGCTTTGAGTTGCCTGATTCAGTATCCATGGGAGGTCAGAACCCAATGGTGGCAGTTAGGAGAGGGTGGCAGGAAGGCCCTAGGCTTGTGGCCCTCATCGTGACATTGGTTGTGGTTGGATGTACAGCAAGGGCACTCAGGAGGGTGAGAGGACAGCACTTTCTTCAGATTATGGAGAAGGTGACATGTTGCAGACTTGTTCTGATAAGATAATTTGACAAGTTCTTCTGACAAGCAACTTATTTTGAAATTGATTCTCCTTAGCTTGAGAGAGAGAAGGAAGTTTGATTTATGTCTGCATCCATTCGCTTTGTAAAGTTTCTCAAGCATTCTAAGTTTAAATAACTTTTTGGTGATATTTTCCTCAGAATTTCAATATCAGAAGACCTGATTGAGACAATAATGGTTTAGAGGAGAACTTTTGAAAGGATAAATATACAGTGTGGGCTTTTTGTTTTTTGTTGAGGGCTATTTGACTAAAATAGCAAAACCCTTGGGGGGGAAATGGTTTAAACATTGGGAACAGGAATTTTACCAAGTCATTTGACTAAGCTGATGGTTCTCCATCTCCCTTTTCCTTAAGGTGTACAGGAGCCAAAGTGAGGCTCACATGTGGTCCATGTGTGAACATCAGAGCAGAGCTATGCCACAAGCTTCCTCTTCCTTTTCTTCAGGCCCTGTGCCCAAACTCCTCACAGTTTGGGAGGGTGGATCAGGCTTTCCATACGTGTTTAAGTCATTAAGTCTTATGTTTTATAGCATTTTTTAGAGTATTTAATTTCTTAAAAGTACTGCTACATGTATGTTCCTGCAAATGATAAGTGTATGTATTTGTGTGTACCCTGCTGTGCATGTGAATTTGACAAAATTGTGAGCTTAAAACATTTACTTGGACCAAGTGCAGTGGCTCACTCCTGAGTCCAAGAGATTGAGGCAGTGGTGAGCTGTGATCCTGCCACTGCACTCCAGCATGAGCAACAGAGTGAGACCACAACTCAAAAAAATTAAAAATAAATAACACTTACTTGACAGTTCAGTATTTTTTAACTTCTAATTATAAGGTACCCATAAAAAATTTGTATTAAAAAGAAGTATACATATAATTCAGTGTTTTGTTTATTGTGGTTCTAAATATGCCTTAAAAAATAGAGTCTTCTCTAAGAGGAATTTCAAATTGAGAACCAGGGCATCCAGACACGGTTTTCTGGATCTTAAAGTCTTTAAATCCTGAAAGTCTAGAGATTGGCTGGAAGCCAAATCATAATATGTTTAAACTGCCCACTCTCTAATGGGGTTGAGTTTTTCTTGGAAAGATTGTCAGAAATTTCCAGAATTGCCAGAACATCAGCTTCAACTCTCTGACCCTGTACAAGTTCAGGCCTGATCAGGGATGGCTAGCCAGTGGCCTGGTGGCCCCTTAAATTGTAATTAAAGTAGTTACTGTCCAACATTTTTTTCTTTTTTTTTTTATTGTTAGTTTTCCCTGTATTTTGTTCTTCCTTTAAAAGATTTTTATTGTTTAGTCAATACATAAGTAGCTACTAAATGATATGGTTAGTTGGAAACAATTGGACTGCCTGTGGATATAGTTGGGGAAGTGTGCATTAGGTGTTTAGTAGTTGGGAAAGTGTAATTCTTGGAGTATTTTAAAAGTACTCTTCAGAGCCTGTCCAGCTGGTTCTTCTCTGTTCCTGGAACCTACATGATGAAAACCAGAGACCCTGCACTGTGGGGACGCAGGGTGCTCTCGTCAGTGCTGTTGCTTGCTTGTGCTTACCCTGTTCGTCAAATGCCAGCTCCTGTGCTAGGGCGAAGGACACAGGAGGAAGATTCAGCCCCACCTCTGGGAATGGGCTCACAGATTCCTTTCGGTTGTCTCAACCCTTGGACGCATTGGTTTTAGTCTCTCCTCAAGTCTCTGCCTCAGATTCTGCCTCTTTGCTCCAGTGATTTAAAAATGTCTTGTATTTTTCATGTTAGTTTTTTTTTTTTTTTTTTAACATTTCTCTTAGCCATTTAGTTACTTTTAAAATAATGGAGCCAACTTCTCTGCCCCTTTTTATCATCATATCTAAATCTACAACCTTCTAATGTAACTCAGGCTTGGAGAATCCTCCAGTCATCTCCTCCCTAGTGAGCCTCATTGCCCTTATTCCAGTATTTCATTGCTTAACACGAAACTCTTCATGTTAGTGATAGTACCATACAATTTATAGTCTGTGGACTATTGGGCTATCGGATTGACACATGCTTCCCTTCCTGCCACTGCAATGGAGATTTAGAAGATTGCGTTCAATTTGAACCTAGGGCCCAAATTTTCTACTACAAATCAACTTTTCTGCCCCCCACCCCCACCCCAAAAGCATGATTTCACTGTGGATGTGGTTGGCATACATTCAACTCATTGTACATATGTTGGCATAAAGTCAGTACTGAGGGAAAGGCCTTCAGTGTAGATCCGTTCTGTGGTATTACCAGCACGTTAAAGATTTCTGACAGATGCAAAGCAGCAAAGGGGCTTGAGCTAAAAATACAAATCTCTTCGATTTTCAAATTTAATATTTTGTTGTTCATAAGGGTCAGGCACATTGATGGCAGGTCGTCATCATCTTGTGGTAAATTTATGACATACTGATAAAAAGAGAGAAAAGAGTAGGAGTGAAGGGTCATGAAAACCTTTGAGGGAGAGTGGTAGCAGGATCATTGTGTGTATGAGAAAACCTTTGTACTCTTCGGTTAGCAAGTCTACAAAATGAGAACCGTCTTGGGAAACAAGGCTTTATTAATTCAAAAGTGTTCTTTATCAAATTACCTTTTTCCATGTTTAAGAGTATTTGAACGTGCATTTAAATAAATGTTGGACCATTATACTTTGCCTGATTACTGATCCCTCTTGGATATAGTGTAGGGAAAATGTTGGTCCCAATAAAGTTTTCATTTGGCCCTCCATCACTTCTTCCCATCTGTGAGAAGGAATACAAAGTTGCATGGGCTACCCCTTGAATACAAGAGTCCAGGACTAGGGGTAAAGCCATGTGTTAAAATTACAGGGTGACAGCATATGTCTTTGATTTCTATTTGCAGCCTTCCCGCCACTTGTTAACACAAGTCATGAAAATCACAGGTAACTAGCATCCAGTGGCAAGGTTGTGTCTGTTTGGATGCTTTATTGCAATTAGCAGAAACTACCTCTTGTCAGCTTAAGCAGAAGAGACTTTATTAGAAGGATATTAGGAACTCATAGAATTAATGACAAGACCAAAGAACCAGGCTTGGAACAGACAGGAAACAAGGCAACTCTGGAGATCCAGGAACTGTCTGGAAGCATATGTATTAATTGCTGTTGGGCAGGATTGTGGCAATGTCAACCATTTCAGTAGCTGTGCCCTCCTTACAGAGAACTCCAAGGATGGACCATTTCACTGTCATAGCTTGGACCATGTGACCACACCTTGGTAGAGGGAGGGTGTGGCTCTGATTCCAATCCCACCAGCCCATATCCAAGAAAGGTCATTCTTCAAAGGGAAATTAAGATGAACTTTATTGGGAGGAACTTATGCTAAGCAGACAAAAGCAGCAAATGGCCACTCCAGGGTAGTGGGAGGGTTTGATTGACAGAGTAAGCCAGTACTAATTTTCCTTGGTAACTGTGCTCATATGCATTGTCGATGACATCTGTGTCTGTCACCTCATTCCTCCCACTTAGTTCGGGGCCTAGAAGGGCAGTCCTGTTGTGATGTTGGGTTGTACATTCAGGATGCTAATAAGTACATGTGCCAGAACGTGCTAGTGGCGAAGCAGTTGCGTTCTGATCCATTTAGCGAAATTAGACTTTTTAAGGCCCTTTTCCTTGACTCCTCCAGTGTTTACCCTGTTTACCCTATGGCACCATTTACTCGTTGTTAATCAACTGTATCCATAACTGCCCAGTTACTGAGAATTTTGTATTTTAAGTATATTTATCAGTAGCCAAACTTTGACCTCATCTGGATAAATTCATGCCTTAGTCTGATTTCAGTTGGTTGTTAGAGATGATTTATGTATGTAGCACAAATCTTGCTTAATGATTGAAGATATAACTGTAGGAAAATACAATGTTACCCTGCCCACCCTTGTTACTGGAGCGACAGCAGTGGAATCCTGCTTCTTGTACACATTCTCCCCTTTTCAAAGAAAAGTGCAGGCTTTCCAAAAGAGGGAATTGTAATAGCCAGGAATATAGGGAGGCACATGTCTTCTCACTTTCTATGAACATTTAACAACATTTATAGTGTACCTCCTGGGTGTAAGAGAAAATGATTAAAAGCAATTTTATTGAATTAATTATAAATGATGATTTAGTGACACTTCTATTTGAGTCTGTAAAGCTCTAAATTTCCATAGTTCCCACCATCAATTTCCAAACCATTAGTCTCTGGGCTAGGCACAGTGGCTCACACCTGTAATCCCAGCACTTTGGGAGGCTGAGGCAGGAGGATTGCTTGAGCCTGTGAGTTTGAGACCAGGCTGGGCAACACAGTGAGACCTTGTCTCTACCAAAAAAACAAAAACAAAAACTAAACCCATTAGTCTAATGCTAAATGTAAACACTCTGTACATTGTGAAAGCCATTGAAAGTATTGTAGAACGCTGACCCAACATGTTTCTCTTTCAGCATCCAGTGCTGGACGAGCCAATAGCTGAAGCCATCTGTATTATTGCAGACACGGACAAGTGGAGCGTCCAGGTAGCCACGAGTCAGAGGAAGGTGATGGACAGCGCAAAGCTAGGCCAGGATGTCCTAGTCTCTAGCCAGGTGTCCAGTTTACTTCAGTCCATTTTACAGCTCTATAAGCTTCATCTCCCTGCTGATTTTGTAAGTGTTTGTTCTTATGTCACCAAAGAAATATAGTTTAAAGATGCTTTTAACAAAATTTGAATCATAAAAACTCAAATTCAAAAGTATTGTTCTAATATAATTGAAGGTTTGGGTAAGTAAAATAGAACATGCGACATAAAACCATCAAACGGGATCGACTTCAGTAACGATAGCCCTTCTGTGAAACAATAGCAGGAGTGGCACTGGCATCTTTCTCAACAAGGTACGTGGTAAAGTAAAGATGGGGGAGGGGTCAAGCATGAGAACTTCACATCCTCTACTGGAGAACTCATCGTTCTATTCGATCCATATGAAGCAGGACAGTTTTAGAAGGGATTGTGGCTTCTGCTCAGCGACTGTCTTCACTAGGTGTTAGTGATGAAATAAAATTCTGTTTGTATAAATTTGGAAGTACTGTACACATGTAAGGTGATATCAGTTGTTCCTTTTTAAGTTGGATTTTAAAATCACTTGTATAACATTATTTGTAAATAATACATGATATAAACAACCAACAGAACCTGTAGACTCCTGGAAAAGTATTAGCAGCTCTCCCCTGTCACTGGAGTTAATATACATAACAAGTTCATTTCACTATCTGTGTATGGAGAAATTGAGTGAAAGAGAAAATATATTCTTATATATATATATTTAAAGAGAAAATGTATTGAGAGAAAGAGAAAATTGAGAGAGGGAGAGAGAAAGGTTTCAAAAGAGGAAGAGAAGCTTTTCCAGTGATGATGACTGCTAAAAAAAAAAGAGGAAGATACTTCAGGGCATGTAGCTCATCCTAGGAAAAGCTTTGGTGTGTGGATCTCAGGGAGACCACTTCCATGGAAGAGTTGGCCTTCACTGCTGTTTCCTCCCTCCTGCACAGTGTTGCCTCTGCAGCTTGACCCCAAATCAAAATATGTGCCCTCTGCCTTCTGGCCTCCAAAACTGATACAGACCTGTTTGCCAAGTTGTTAGGAAGCTGCACCAATTGCTAATGGAGTGGTCACTTTCCTGGTTCCTATGACCAAATCTACACTTGCACCACATTCCTCAGAAATAATCAAAACTTTTGTGACCTTGAAGAAGGCACTCCAAAATACTCTCTGGTTGCTGTCAAAGTCGTGACAGGGTGGCATGGCAGGAAGACCACTGAACACATCTGGGAGAGTCTAGGTTTTGCCTCAGTTCGTTGTGTGACAGTGGACAAGCTGAGTGTCTCTGATCCTAAGCTTTCTCTTCTGTAGAATGAAGACAAGATCCATTCAACAAGTGTGCTATGAGACTCTTCTAAAAATTAGGGACATGATACTGCTTTTTAACCTTTCAGAGCACCATGCCAATATAAAATACTTTAAAAGGCAGTGTACAGTAGCTTCAAAGTCCAGTAGCCTGGAGTCAGATGCAGCTTCTGTTGCTTAGACCTCTCAGAGCCTCAGTTGCCTTATCTGCAAAGCCAGGAAAGTAACAAAGCCTAACTCATATGGTTATGAAACTAGAGAATTAATGTAACGTACTGGGAATGGTGTCAAACATTATAAGCACTCATTAAACAGCTACTGTTAGTCTGAGTTAATAATTAGTATCATGAAACAATATTAATGGTGGTAAAGACTGACAATACCTTTTTTACTAATATCTTTATTTGGGTTTTACACTGAAATGTATTCTTGCAGACATCTGTCCCGAACTGATGGGCTGATATGACCTTATTTTTTGTTCTACATTTGTAGGCAGTTGTTCTTTCTAGAAACAGGCTGAGTTATGCTGATTTAGTGGCTAACTTCTCCTGTAAGGGAAGGAAAATATATTAGACTTAATTTTTTTATTGTGATAAGTATTTGCCAAACTTTTATATTTCATTCTATAGAACATAGCTCATAGCTCTTGTTACATTTGGTATCCTAGCTGTCAAAGCAATAAAGTATTATATCTAATTCTTTATTTGAATGAGAAGTATGTTTAATCACTTATTATGTGAATGACTTATTCAACCTGACAAAACCAAGATTAAAGAAAATTTTATCTGCAGTTTAAAATTCTTCTTAAATGTATTGAGCATGGTGACTCACACCTGTAATCTCAGCACTTTGGGAGTCTGAGGCAGAAGAATCACTTGAGGCCAGGAGTTAAAGACCAGCCTGGGCAACCTAGTAAGACCTCATAAAATTAGCTGGGCATGGTGCCACACACCTGTAATCTCAGCACCACAGAAGGTGAGGCAGGAGAATCATTTGAGCCCAGGAGTGTGAGGCTACAGTGAGCTGACCAAATGGCTATTAGAAACATCAGTACAAAAGGAGAAAGTAGATATTTGAAATTTCAGAAGTTAAAAATTGAATACCTCTGTCTCAAGAATAAAATCCCAGAAAGAGAAGGAAAAAAACTCCAACATAGTTCTATTTGATTATTTAAGTCTTTAACAATTTTTTTAATGCTTTGATTTCATGTTTAGTATATATTCCATATAGACTGAAGTTCTCTTTATTTCCACATTGCATCATGCAGTTTTCACAAAGACTGTGAAAACACTGTGATTATTTCAAAACAAGGATCCAATGTAATATGAATGTTCTTTTAACATTTTATAACACTCTTATTAAAAACTTTATGTCACTTCATAAGGAATTGAAACTTAATAGGTAATCCTTTTACCACTAAAGTCTGTTTACTTGGGGGAACATTTCCATAAGAATTGGTGAGATCCTCCTTGCTTTGATTATTACTCTCTAGTCACCCAGCAGTTTTGTTTCATCCACCTGACATAGTGCATTTAAGATTTTAAACCAATGAGAAACTGGAAAGATTGCATCTCTGACAGATACTTTTTCCATGTCTCTGATCAGCCCAGATGGTCAAGATCAACATTTTCAAATGCGTCTGTTAATCTTTTTACCTTGAAAATAATAGGCCTTAATGGTGTAGAAGAAAATTATGTATGATGGAATTACCCTTGCCAAAGCCATCAGGTGTTGTACTGAAGAGGCTTGGGTAGCTCTGCCTGCCAAATGCAAAAGCTTTTGCCTCTGGTGAAAGACACAGATGGTTGCTGTTCTCAAAAAAATGAAGCTGAACAGAATTCCAAGGGTAAAGATGTCCTGAAAATAATTGCCTTTTCTTTGTTGTTATTAAAGACCTAGTTAAAATACACTTTTTTTTTTTAGTTAGAGTCTTACTCTTGTCGCCCAGGCTGGAGGGCAGTGCCACGCTCATAGCCACTGCAGCCTCAACCTGCTGGGCTTAGGCAATCCTTCCACCTCAGCCTTCTGAGTAGCTGGAACTACAAACGCACACCACCACACCTGGCTAGTTTTTGTTATTTGTAGAGACAAGGTCTCACCAAGTTTCCCAAGCTGGTCTCGAACCCCCAGGCTCTCAGAGTGCTAAGATTACAGGCTGAACCACCGTGCAGGCCAAAATACACTCTTGAAAGCAAAAAAAAAAAAAAAAAAAGTGTTCAAAATGACCTGTTCTAATCATCCTACTTCTGGGAATGTATTGGACCAAAATATTCTGAAATATAGGGGGGAAAGAACCAAATATTCTTCACTAAATTACTTATAACAACAAAAATGCAAATTGCTTTGTGGTTAAGTAATCCTAGATTTACATTCTAAACATCAGCCATAAAAATTGCATCAATAAAGAATTCTTAATAACATGGGAAAAGATTATTATAAGGTTTTTAAAGCAAGAAATAATTGTATTTATAGAAAAGTTCAACTGTGTAGAAAATACATTTTTAGGCGGACTATAATGACATGTGAAATTTTTTTAAGTAAGTTTTTTATTTATTTTTTGAGTTGGGGTCTCACTCTTGCCCAGGCTGGAGTTCAGTTGCACAATCATGGCTCTCCACAACCTCAACCTCCTGGGCTCAATTGACCCTCTTGCCAGCCTCCCAAGTACCTGGAACTATAGGCATGCGCCACTATACCCAGCTCATTTTTATGTTGTTTTTTTTTTTTTTGGTTTTGTAGAGATAAAATCTCACTGTGTTGCCCAGGCTGGTCTCAAGCTCCTAGGCTCAAGCAATCCTAGGCTCACCTTGGCCTCCCAAAGTGCCAGGATTACAGAGTGAGCCACCAGGCCCGGCTTCTAATAAATTTTATAATTAGAGGTAGGGCCTCAAACTCCTGGACTCAAGGAGTCCTCCCACTTCAGCGTCCCGAAGTGCTGGGATTATAGGCATGAGTCACTACCCCCAGTCTTGAAAATCTTAATAATTGTTCAAAAAAGTAAACTTTATTTTTTTCCACAAAGTCCTATTCTTATACCTACAAGTGGTAAGGTTTGAGATGGCTTGTAATATTTTAAGTGTATTTGAAAGAGATAAGATTATAGCTGTGTACTTAGAAATGAATTAAGAGAAGTTTAAGTCTTGAAATATTGGCGGAGATTTGAATCCTAGCCCTTACTGTGCATGTTGTTGACTTTGCAGTGCATCATGCATCTTGAAGACAGACTACAGGAGATGTACCTGAAGAGTAAGATGCTGTCTGAATATCTTCGGGGACACACACGAGTTCACGTGAAAGAATTAAGTGTTGTGCTGGGGTGAGTTCTGGGCAGTAACAGCACCTCTCCCTAAGGCTATCCCTAGAATTGTACCCTCTCTACCACCCTAACCCTGCAGCGTGGTGTCTGCCCAGAGTATCTGGGGTGTCAGCTGCATGCCTCTGCAGCTCCCCAATGAACAACATGGGTTTCACACCTGGAAACAACTGCAAAACTGTGAGCTGGTGCTACTGTGTTATTCTTCCCTCTGGATTATCTTGTGCTTGAAAAAAAGAAAAGGAATCCCACACTGCCCATTTCTAGTAATCAAGTGAGATGCCAGAGTTACCAGCTGTCAGACATGCTGCAGCAGCTTTTGTATACATTTGTGTGCAGTTCCCTTCCTGGAGAAGGAATCACAGGCTCTTCTACCTGTGGTATGGGTGGGGGGGCCTTCTCTTGGACTTGAATGTCTACAGGAGACTGTGCTCTCCTCCCTCTTCTCGTACGCCCACCAGACAGGAGACAGCTTATGCTGCTAGCAATGTCTGGCATCTTCCAGGGGGAATTTGCCATAACTTCTTCAGGGAAATAAATTCTGCCTTTTGTTTTATTCAGTAGAGAATAAAAAGACACTATGTACATGGGGACTTTCCCCCCTTATCCCTGGAGATGACTCCCCTAACTAGGAAATAGAAAATATTGTCATGTCAACCTTTAAGTTCTTTAGTAAACTTCTACTCAGGGTATGACTCTAAGACTCAGGCCTTCGCATTCTCATCAGACTTTTAATCTCTCACACCTAGAGTATGACCCACTGTATTGTTTGGCTCTTGGCATTTCCTGTCATGTGTTTTTCTTACATACTTCACTTAAAAAATACTTTCCTCTTATGAGGTATTTGCTTTTGCAGTTAACTTACAACACATATTTGTCCTTTTTTTCTTGGCCTGTTTGTGGCTCTTTACTGGAGCAGTATGTTAATCCTGCCTCATTATTAGCCTTCCCATTGCCAGATGTGGATCTTCCATTTCTGGAATATTGCGTGGTCCTTGTCTTTTACAGTGTCCATCATCAACACTGCCAGAAGACTCAAAGCAATCTGCTTCCTGCAGCATTCATCTCTAGGTCCTCTCAGTTCATTCCTGGTGGACTTTGCTCATGCTCTCTTTATCAGGGCCATCAGCACTAAAAAAGTACTAAAGACTTCTTGTCCATTCTGAAGATAGATCTATATGTACCATTGCTGGAGAAGGATAGAAAACTCCATGAAGTAGTGCCAGCTGCTGTTTTGTTTTTTGTTTTTTTGAATTGGAGTCTCACTCTGTTGCCCAGGCTGGAGTGCAGCGGCACACTCACAGCCATCCTAGCGTCGACCTGCTGGGCTCCAGTGATCCTTCCATCTCAGCCTTCCAAGTAGCCGGAACTACAGGCATGCGCTACCATGCCCGGATAATTTTTTATTTTATTGTAGAGACGAGGTCTCACCATGTTGCCCGGGCTGGTCTCAAACCTGCAGGCTCAGGCAGTCCATTCGCCTCGGCCCCCGAAAGTGCTGGGATTACAGGCTGAACCACCGAGCCCAGCCCAATTTTTTATTTGTATTTTTATTTGAGGGGATTCAAGGGAAAGAATTAAGATGTATTCCACAGAAAAAACAGACCAATTTTTTTTCCCAAGATCCTGGCATTGTGTAGCCAGTGCCCATACTGTATCCACCTCTGCTTTGAGAGGCAGCCAAAGCATTGTCCATTTGAAACTGATGTCTCTTAATCTGGTATCTTTTAGTGTTATGTTGCTCTCAAAATGTTGTGACTCCAATGCGTAGTGAAGATCAGGTTTTATATAACCTGTTGAACAAATACCCAAGGTTTTTGAAGAAATTACTAATATCAGCATTTTTCTAAAACTGATTTGAACCTAGATGAAAAATCTATACACATCCAGTAGTGCTAACTGGAAAAATGAGAAGCTAATGGAGAAAACCTTGAAATATGATATAATGAAGTTGGACTGGGAATACAGAAAAGTTATAGACAGTTGGGGGAGCCGTGCTATGGGAAAAACAGCTCTGTGTCCACAAGTGTGCGTGACACACCTCTTGAACCATCTCCCTTGGCCTCCGTGGGCAGTGGCCACTGAGAGATCTCATTAAGGGAATGTTTATTATGTCTCCAGCTATTTTACTTTTTTTATTAGTTTTAAACAATGATCTAGCAAGCTTGGTACCTAGAAATAAGGCTTCCCTATAAAACTATGTTATTTTAAAATAATATTCTTTTCTTTTTTCAATACTCAGGATCGAGTCTAATGACCTGCCTCTGCTGACTGCTATTGCCAGTACTCATTCTCCATACGTGGCTCAAATACTCTTATAAGCTAAATCTCAGGACGGCTCTTCCTTGGAAGGAAAAAAAATCAAATTCTCAACTGAGGGAGAAAAGAATAAGCTCTCTGTGATGTCAAAAGCAAAAGACGAGCAAACAGAAACTGTCATTCCACCTATTTGTTTTGTGTTTTTGCTTTCAAGTGGATACTTCATTGGAAGACTTAGGTTTACTTGACATAATGGCATTTGTGATTGTCATGAACTCATTAGGCTTTTGTTACCCATGAATCAACAGAGAGAGTGACCTTTTGGTAGGAGGAAACATAAGCACTGCATTAAACACTAAGCTATTGCTACACATTGCCTGTGCTGTTTGGGCAGTCAGGACAAGTGACCTTGAAGCAGAGAGGTCAACAGTGTACATACATTCCAGTAGGAAACTGTCTCAGCACAGGCTCCCCAAACTGGAGAAAACACATTTTGCTATTCTAAGAAGACAGAGCAGGGACTTTGGCTCCCAGGTCGGAATTTGCTTTTTACACGAGGGGAACCGAAGAAAGCCACATTGTGCCATCTCCAGCTTCAGTGGCTTCGCAGTTACTGTTTGACATGAAACATATAAGAGGATTGCCTGTTGGGAAGAGTGTGTGTTAGGGACCCACTGTTTCATTTCTTGGAGTTTACCTTGTTTCACTTGCAGTCACAGGTAGGTCAGAGATGGCTTGTTTGTGCAATAAACCCAAGAATCAATGTAGCCTCTTGATCCCATCAAGACATAGTTTGTAGCAGCGGAGTGCACAGTCTGAAACCATGTGTTTTATCCTCACAGTTCAGAGCTTTCAGCAGCCTTTTCAAGAGAGGCTATTTACCAAAGTAATTTCTATAAGCTCAAGAGTGTTTCTGTTGGTAAGTTCTTCCAGCTGAAGCCACCTTCTTCTTACTATAGTTAATACAAATGACTATGTATACTTTAAGAGTCGCAGTGTCCTGGTGGGAAATGAAACCTGCAACAGTTCAGGATGGCTAATGAAAGCAATGAGTTGGAACATTCAGAAACAGTTCATACACAATCTAAGTCTTTACATTGTCATCTCTGTGCCTTCTAATCCCTACATCCTTTTCAAAACATCTTTCCAGACATTAACCCATCGTATAAAACTTACCAAAATGAATTATTAGCCAAAATCATTTTCCCAAAAAAACCCTTAATTTTCTGTTAAAAGAACTTTACTAACCATGAAACAGTCTATGTACTGACATCCAGGGTAAAGGGAAAGACTTTTAAAAACTGGTTGTTACATGACGGGCGCTAATCTGGTGGAGCAGAACACTGTTAGTACTTTGCAGGTCTCGAGTGCAGTTAATTATAACCAGGCTCCATTCTCCTTTCACTGCTTTATCAATTCCAGTCCTTTCCATGTGTCCTTTGTACCTAAGAACATAAAGTAACTTCCCTCTTAAGGATTCAAATGACTTTAAATTTTATATTTGATAAATCCTGACTTGAAACACCAAGTTATATTTCTTTATTCTTTTACAAATGCAAGTTAATGATTTGTTTGAAAGAATATACCAGCAGCACCGATGGGAGAAAAATCAGTGTATTATTTCTTCCGCATAATTTCTAGGAATAGGTTAGAATTGCTGCCTTTCCTGCCTTTTTTTTTTGAAGTCAGAGTCTCACTCTGTCACCCAGGCAGCATGATCACGGCCACAGCAACCTCAACCTGCTGGGCTCAGGCAATCCTTCCACCTCAACCTTCCAAGTAGCCAGAGCTTCAAGTGTGTGCCGCCATGCTGGGCTAATTTTTTTTTTGTATTGTATTGTAGAGACAAGGTCTCAAAATGTAGATGGGGGTATTAAGGCTCTTAAGATCATTAATTTTCATTATCTGTCATTCATTAAAGTTTTATTCTTTCTAATATTTTTCTATTTCCTTTTACTAACATTTGACTTTTTTGTTTTAAATCCTCTAATTCCATGACATCCTTGTTCACTGTTGTTTCAGAAAGAGGATGACCTTACCTGGGCTCAGCACATACAGTGTTCTCATTACGTAAATACATTGGCATAGCTGATGTTATAGTTTTCCCACCCACACCTGTTTAAAGCATTTTTTCATCTCTAATTCCTTTTTTCTTGTTTACTTTCCCTCATTCACCACCTTTCCAGGGGTTCAAAGAAAATAACGACACAAAATCAGTTCAGTTCTACTGTAGACATAGTGGCATGGTGAAAATCAGACCTACATAGGGGGTGTTGAACTTTAAATGCTTCAGTCTAAACTCTATAGATTAAAAAAAAAACAAAAAACAAAAAAACTAGCCCAAACCCCTCAAAGTCTGAGAAAATTTTATTTGCCTCTTAATTTAACGTTACCAAACTCACTCTTGGAAAAATGTCCGCTGGAAAACTATAGGTAGGTCACGTGTGGGGGTTGTCTCAGCAGCACTCAGGGTTCCAGTCAGAACCTAATCCTATCTGTTGCTTATAAAAGCAGACCAAGAATGTTGCTGCTCTTTTATAATTCTCCTATAATAGTTAACATCCAAGTTTTCTTTGTCTTAAATTTAACCTCTTCCCAAAAGCAAAGAAGAAAACGATCTCATGGAATTGTTGAGACATACCCCTCACCCATGGTGCACCACCCCGGGGCTTCATTCTGGCTGAGCCGAGAGGCAAGAGAGGGCTTCCACCTGCTCCCATGACCACCTCAAGAAAAAAACAAAAATTTAAAAAAAATAAAGAAATCTACCTCAGTTGACAGGATTCCACCATTAGGGTTTCTTCAACTTCTGAGTCTTACCTGTTGCGTGTACCTTTCGTAGCATCTTGCTTTCCAAGCAAGCTAGTGAGGCATGGCCGACAGTGTGAGTGTTCCTGTGGTGGACCTCCTCCTAGCATGTTGCAGTTTTATTTTTAATAAATTGATAAGTGAAATGAATGTAAAGGTAATTGTGTACGTTTTAAACATGACAATGAAAATTTAAAATGTAGCTTCCATACTTGTGCATAATTCCAAAGTATTTTATTTTTTATCAGTGTTAATAGCTTTTTGTACAGGCTTCAATCCATTTTTCTGAAGTGTGCTGTTTTTTAATGAAAGTAACTCTAATCTTTCACATCCCATGGAACTGCCGTTTACACATTGCAACTTTTTAAACTTACCATATTTTTTGAAATTAACTTTTTTGGAGGGAGGAAAATCCCTGCTTGCTAAATGATACTGAACTGTTGTTTAGGTCCTGACATTTTATAAAAACTTAGTCTGTAGCTTTTTAGGTTCTTCACTAGTGTTGGTTGTACATAAAAATAAGGAGTATAAAGTGACCCCAACATTCTTTGAGATGTCTGGATTTTTTCACTAACATGTACTTTTGAGAGTACTTTGTTCATGCACACTTTCACCATTAAATTCAAAAAAATCTTTAGCTTCTCTTGGTAAATGTGAACCGTTTGTTTTTTACTGTGCTTGGGGGGAGAGGATATTTTAATATAATTTTTGCCTAAATCAAACAACTCCCCCTGAATGTTGGTTTTTAAATGTCAAAATTTGATGAACCACATATCTCAGACACAGGATTGCAATATGCTTAAATTTAAGTTGTGTTTAAAAGAGAAAATTTGCGATTTGTTTCATTCAAAGCTCCATTAAAAGAAATTGATAGGACTTTATATTTTTGATCAGTTTAATAGATACCAATGTCATTGTGTGGAAAAATTTTCTTAAAACTTGTTCATGTGTTATTTTGATCCATTTTTCTGTGGCATTTGGTGCAATAAACCTTTGGAATTTATCTTGAACATTTTACTGGTGCTGCATATGATTTGTTACATTTGGTCAAATAGCAAGGTCTCATTTCCAATAATTCATGCCGAAACAAGTTCATCATATTTATCAGTGACATCAGTGGGGGTGTTCTAAATGTGGGGACACTTTTGTTTAGCATAATGACAGGCTACCAGCATGTGGCGGGATGCTCAGATAACAGGCAAGATGTCCTGTACCATGTGGGACGGCCCCATGGTACAAGGAATTGTCCCATCTCTTGTGTGGTCTTGAAATGTCCACTCATGTGGGAGAAAAGCTGAAAATTTAATTCTGCTTTACATAAAAGTGCAATGTGTTTCTTCCATGATTTTAGCAAACTGAATTCTCCATAAATGCTCTGTTGTATAGGTTGAGGGAAGGCTCTACTTTTTAAGTTTCAGAATTTTAACAAGAATTGGTCACCTGGTCTTTACCAAGAATTGTAAAACCACATTACTTTTGGAAATCCACATTACCAACAGCAATGGTACTTGAAATTGAAGTCACCCATATAGTACATTGTGATCAGCCTTCATCCGTGGCTGTTATCTTCATGAGACGCTTTATATAGATGCCAGCTCTGACTACTTCATCATATTTTTTCATTTAGTAGTGCCCCAGCATTTATGTACTAGAGTATGCGTTATTATAGGTTACCTTTAAATAGTAGTACATCCAGGACGTGACATTGGTTTGCTATAAATTATGTATAAATAGTTGATACATAAGGTCTCAGGAAAAAATATGCTATTGTCTAACTTTTGAACCAATATAATGCCATACTGAATTCTATTATCTAAAGACTGCAGGGAAAAGTTGCAGCAGATATTTAAAATATTCTAATAAATGAAAATTTTGAGTGTTTTCCATGGTCCCTGAAGTCGTTTTGTTTTGTTGTTTTTTCCCCTGCATGTTCAGTTTTTGAAGGTTGGCTTTCCCACTGTGTACTCTGGTGAAGCAGTTTTAGAATCACGTCATTGATAAAGGATTTAAGCACACATATGCAGACCACATTGGTTTGGGGTTCCCCAGAACCTGGACTGTTCTGTCAAATTCTTCCTTTATATTACTTCATTGAATCCTCACACTGGATACAATGGTACTATGATGGTTAAGTTTACGTATCAACTTGGCTAGACCACTGTACTCAGATATTTGGTCAGACTTCACTGTGGATGGTGCTGAGTAGATTATTTTTGACATGAGACTAATATTCAAATCAGTTGACTTTGAATAAAGCAGACGACCTTCTCTAATGTGAGTGGGCCTCATTCAAACAGTTGAAGGTCTTCAGAAGAGACTGAAGTTCTCCCAGGAAGAGAGAACTCTGCCTTCAGACTTGACCTGCAATGTAAGTTCTTCCCTGGGCCTCCACCCTGCTGGCCTACCCTTGGATTTTGGGTTTGCCAGCTTCCGCAGTCACCTCAGCCACTTTCTTAAGCACCTCTCCCTCGCTTTTGCTCTCCAACACACACATGCATCCCACTGGGTTTGTTTCTTTGGAGAACCCTGACTGATACAGGTACTTAGGCGATCAATCCCATGATATCTATGATAACCCAAAATAGAGTTGGTCAGGGTCATACCAAGTTGAATATTGTCATACCAAGTTGTAAAGATCTTTTAAGCAAAGTTCTTTAACACAATAAACAGTACAGACTTTAGAGTTATTCCTTAAGGATTGACATACAAGTCACAAAGTCTCTGAATGTGTTACAAATAATTGGAAAGTAAAAGTACAGTGGAAACAACCCTCTTGAGAAGGAAGAAACATTTCATTGAAAGTGGAAGAAAAAAGTCCCCATCCTGTAACAGAGCACCCCTACAGCTGTGTGTTAATTCCTGTTGTGTGTACCACCCTCGTTTTCTTGGGGACCTCAGGCCATCAGTTACCCCTTTCTCATGCCTTCAAGTTCTCAATCTACTGAATTTTTCTACCCAAAGTATAAAAATAATTGTTTTGCTCACATTAAGCCTTCTCCTGTGCCCCTCTCTTTTATCCTGTTCTCTTTCTTTTGACAGCCGAGCACTTTCTAGAGAGCCTGATTGGCTTTCACTGCTTTCTTCCCTATTCATTGCCTACTCACCGCCTCTGGCTCTGCTTCCCCACCACCTCACCCCATCTATGAGTTCAGCCTCCACGTCCTTCCCCTTAACTGAAGTCTTTCCCATGTCCAGTTAGCACTGAGAGCTGTGGAACCGATTTCACATCTCTAGAATGTCACCTTTGCTCCTCTCTGCCTTGTGACAAGCCCTCCTCATTTCTCAATGGAGTTACTGAAATACCCTCCACACACACCTCTTTTGTGTTCAACAGCTCTGATCAGTCCTTCTGGCTGATGATGACTCCATCTTCCTAAAGTGGAAATTTAATCCCGTCACTTCCTTGCTTAAGTCAGCCCAGTAAAAGCCAAGTTCCTGAGCACTGTGCGATCAAATGACCCTCTTCTCCAGCCTCCTCCCCAGATACTCCTCTTGCGCTCAATTATCCAGCCACATAAAACTATGTGTACTTCCCCAAAGGCACTAGGCTAGCATTGCCCTTGCCCTGTAAACCTGTTCTTCCCAGTCCGCACCCCCCTTCCCTTCGCCTCATCAAGTCCCTCCTGCTCCTAGCTCGAAATTCAACTCATTGTCAGATCCTCTAGCACCTCACTGCTTAAGGTCCCCAGACAACTAAATGCATTGCCTTGATAGAAATGCAGGATCTCAAGCCCCATCCCAGACCCTTTGAATCATCATCTGCATCTCTGTGTGATTCCCAAGTGATTTGTATGCACATTAAAATTTGAGAATACTCTTCAGACTCTGTGTGAGTGCATGTATGAGGGAAAGAATGTACTGATCACTGAGACTGATGTCCATATATTAGAATGAGAGAGCAGAAAAAATAAAATATAAGTGGATGACATTAGAAGCATCTGTCAAATGCACACACATTTTACAACACTTAGGTAGCTATTACTTACATGGAAAAGAAAAATTACCAAGAATCAAGAAGGAAAAATAACAAATGGAATAGGAGACAGAATTTGGGGGGAATGTAGTAAAAGAAACAGTTTAGAAACTTGCCCAATGGATTTCCAACAATATTTGTAAGAGAAGGGTAAATCTACAAGATGATATGTACTGTTAAATAGCCTTATCTACTTTTTAGAAACATTATGATTAAGCTCTAACTTAAGTTTACAACTCAGGAGCATGAATATAAACCCAAAGTCAAGAACATGGATATCAAATATCCCCATTTTCTCTTTTTTTTTTTTTAAGGAATGATATTTATTTATTTATTTTGAGTCAAGGTCACACTCTGTCACCCAGGCTGGAGTGCAGTAGCAAAATCATGACTCAACCTCCTGGGCTCAGGCAATCCTTCTGCCTTGGCCTCCCCTGTAGCTGGGACTTCAGGTGTGTGCTACCACACCCAGCTAATCTTTTTGTTTTTTTGTAGAGATGAAAAAAAGTATGTTGCCTGGCTGGTCTCGAAC
>CAUYQG010226928.1:0-18126 GCA_963574415.1 Tarsius wallacei
AAACTTCAGTCACCTTCAAAGTACTCTTTGTTTGATGCAATACACCTATCGAGATGCTTTTTCCACTGCTCAAAACAGTTTCTGAACTCGTCAATTTTGATGCCTCTTAGTGCTTCTGCTGTTTTTTGTTTCCCTCTTCCACAATGGCAAATTGTTTCCCTTTGAGGACTTTTTTTTTTAATCTGGGAAAAACAAAAAAAGTTGCTTGGGTGAATAAGGAGAGTGGGGCACAGGGGTCATGTTTTTGGTCAAAAACTGCTGAACACTCAGTGTGGTGTGGGCAGGTGCGCTTGCAAATCACTCATGAAATGGGCAAAGGCGTTGAAAGAATCTCCAAAAAAAATTCACTGAAGCAGAACACAGCCTCTCACAACAATGCTAGCTGGTACACTGATACTGATGTGTTCCTAGAACACTCAACTGGCAGGGGAAGCCTGTACTACAAGGGGCTCACCCTGCAAAAGACAATTCAGGTTTTTTGCCCCCTCCCATATTGGTTATTTTGCTAGTAGCCACAGTATTCATAAAACAGCAGTAAGAAAAATATGCATTGATTCATTATTATCAGCTATCTTTTGATATTTGAACTAAATAGATAGAGGTCATATAAAGAACACAAACATGGTGATCCATGAGGGACTAATGGTGGACAAATCTCTTTGAATAAAGTATGCTTTCAAAATAGCCCTGGTAGTCCAAGTGCAATATGGAATTGTTTATAAGAACTGTACCTTAACTGAAAATTTTATCCCAAATAAACATTGCAGTTGAGTGTTACTTAGCAATTGGATATAAAATTATATTTTAATTTTTAATGAAAATGTAAACATTGGTGAAGTAGTTCTGAAGAAAGGGTATGCAGAAAGCATTTTTCACAAACATGATCTTCCAGGAAGCGAAAGTCTGAGTGTTTTGGTCACCAAATTAAAAAAAATAATAATCAGGCAATCAATCATGTAACAATCTTATGCAAGTAACTAAGTTTTAAGATCAACTTTTAAGACAAACATTTTATTCACACATATATGGGTTTATATAAAATTAGGATTTACATAAAAATGTATTAATTTATAAAAATATCTGTCCAGGCACAGTGGCTGATGCCTGTAATTCCAGGACTTTGGGAGGTGAAATGGGAGGATTACCTGAGGCCAGAAGTTTGAGACCAGCCTGGGCAACATAGCAAGATCCCCTCTCTAAAAATAAAAATTAGCTAGGTGTGGTGGTGGGTGCCTATAGTTCTAGCTACTCAGGAGGATAAAGTGGGAGGATCTCTTGAGCCCAGGAATTTGAGGCTACAGTGAGCTGTGATTGTGCCACTGTGCTCCAGCCTGGAAGATAGAGTGAGACCCTCTGAAAATAAAAGTAACAAAAAATAAATAAATAAAATAAATAAAAGTAACAGTAAAAATAAAAAAGAATATTTGATGAAAGAAGTTCAAATAGTACATTTAAATATATATGCTGTCTATAACTTTATATAGCACAAAATATAACGTGTTTATATATAACTTTATTAGAACATCTATATATTCAGGATTTGGCCTATGACTTTCTTTTCAACATAATTTAAACCAATATAGTCAATAGCAATTTCAATTCAAGTGACTGTAAAGTCATTGTTCAACATCTAACATAAAGGTTGGGTCTTTTTGCAAGTGTATTTCCTTTGTTTTATTTTTGAGAAGGCAAGATTTATTGAGAGGACAGAGAAGCTCTCACAGTGGGAGGGGACCCGAAGGGGTTGCCTCTCAAGTGTATTTGAAAGTAAGATTCAGGCTGGGTGCAGTGGCTCACGCCTGTAATCCAAGCACTTTGGGAGGTGGAGGTGAGAGGATTGCTTGAGCTCAGGGATTTGAGACCAGCCTGAGCAACATGGTGAGATCTTGTCTCTGCAATAAGTAAAAAAAAAAAAAAAATAGCCGGTCATGGTGCTGCATGCCTGTGGTTCCAGCTACTTGGAAGGCTGAGACAGAAGGATCACCTGAGCCCAGCAGGTCGAGGTTGCAGTGGCCGTGAGCGTGCCACTGCACTCCAGCCCTGGGTGACAGAGTGAGACTCAAGTCAAAAAAAAAAGAAGAAGAAGAAAGAAAAATTCAGTTTGACTTATTCTGTCTGCAGTGTACTTTTGTTAGGATAAGTAACAAAGATTGTCATGAGGTAACTGGAGGTACTGAACCAGCCACATGGTTTACTGATAACCTAATTATTCAATCAGGATTACTGAATACCTTGCCAGAATTTTAAAGGCCCCTTGGAGATCTGGAGGGAAAAAGTATAAATAAGATGAGTAAAACTATCATGTAAAGTCTGTAGAGACAGTCTGTCTTTGCCATAATTTAAATTCAAAAGCAGGAAAGTAGAGTCATGGACAGACTGTCAGCTTACTTGACAGTGCTGAAGTCTTGAAAGTCTTTTGACTTATTGTTTGCGCGCATCCTGGTATTCTGGCCAAGATAAGAACACTCCAAGTCCAGGAAATTTTACTATGAAATCAAGTAGTTACTGACCCCAGAACCAAATTCCTGGTGTTTATCTGGGCTCCAGGCTGAGCAGCCTGTTTTAAAACAGGCGATCAAGAGATTTTGCCTTTGAACCAGGCACACTCAGAGTCATCAATCTTCTCATTAATGTGAAGCCAGCAGTATTTCTGGAGCTTTGTGTAATCAAGACTTGATAACAAGGTTAATTCTCACCAAACAAAATGAAGTTTTATGTTTTTGTTTGTTTGTTTGCTTTTACATTAGACCTGAATCCAAAGAAATAATGATGGGCATCACAACTGTTTTTAGCTATGCTGTCAATTAGGCTGCGGGGAAGTCTAGTTCTGTTCTTGACCAAAATCCTCCCTGCTTTTTTATTCCTTTCAGTGTTGAAACTAAAGCACACTCGATGTGTCACAAGTGAATGACAGTCTGTAAATGCCAAGGAACATAGAGAGATAGGTAAAGCAATCCTCTTTAGGAGGTAACTAGTAAACTCCAGTTGTCACAGCCAAATGCAAAAAGGGCTTCAACAGGGGAGAGAAAGCTAGCACAAGGGGCCATACATGGCTCTATGGAGCAGAAGCTATCTCCTCTTCCCCTTTTCTTCTTCCCACTCTAGTTTTCTTGGATGGAGTCATCAGAGAGTTTACTAGACATACAGATGATTTTAAAATTAGTACCAAAGATGACCTATTTATTTTTTTAAAAGCTGTCTTATGTGATGTTTTAGTTTTGAATGTGGCAAGAGCAGAGAGTATGAGAACTGCCTTGGGTCTCTCATTCCTGAGGTTGCAGTATGAGTTCTGGGCAGGGGTGCCCTTCCCTATGACCCCATGGCCACACATGGCTCTGCCAGTTATCTGCTTTGATCTCTGAACTGGGAGAGAATGGCTGGTGTCAGGGGCCCCTCCATGGAATTACTGACTGGTTGGTCAGGTGCCCTGGGGCTACCAGGAGTGGCAGAAAGTTCAGAAAAAGAAGAGGGGAGTCCTTGAATATGGATTCATAACCAAAGCTTGCCTGGAAGGAGATCTGTATGTTTGAAAAAGGAATCGTCCCATGTGGAAGTTTGGGATTTCGTGCATTCTTTATTCTCCTGACAAATCATCTTTGCCACCGTTTTTGCCATTATTACAAGATCAGTGAGTGTCTCTTAACTGGCTGGGTTCTTTTCCTTGTCCTGGCAGGTCCCCTGGGATCCTCTGCATACTTGGAGTGACTTCTCACTCGTGTGCATTCACTTAATAGATACTCAAACTTCCTTCAGGCAAACTGATCTCCTGACCTTTTCCTTCCCTGAATATTCTCTCAATCCTACTAGACAGTTTAGCAAGCAGTTGTCCAGTTGAGCTACTCGGTGTGAGCTTTGTCCCCTAATCTAGAACACAAATTCTCTTGATAGCAGGGATCAAAGGAATGGGAATGGTGAGACAAACTTGCCCTTTTTATATTATTTGAGATTTCTTTACCATGTGTATGTATAACCTATTAAAATAAACTTTATAAATGCATTGCCCTTCTTGGTTGCATATATTATACAAAATAAGAAGTAAAACAACCAAAAAAGTATTTTACATAGATTCAGTATGGTAACAAACAGAAATTCATCTAGGTTTGACAGGTGCCCTTTGCTCTGAAGGGAAGATAAAAATAAATTATAGTGATAATAGTTAACAAATGAAGACAACCTGTCTGGTCAAATGCTAATAATAGTGACTACTTCATATAGGGGGCTTCTAGTTTGATATAAAAAAGCTTTACTGAATACTCAAACCACTGCTATTTACTTAGTTGCTCTCAAACAGGAATAAACAGATATCAGCTATTAAGTTTCTTGGCTGGAAAAATCCATAAAGGCTACTGAACACAGACACCATGGGGACATCATGCAGACAGTTCATAAAAATAACTTGCCCAACATTTTTGGAACCTGATGCAAGCTATACTTGTGGCTCTGTCTGTTTCCTTTGCTTTATCCAGTAACAACAGAAAAGAGGCCAGTTACCAAGGCTGTGATAACTTGGATGTCACAGGAGACACTCAGAACAACATATGGCTGCAATTAATATAGCTCCACAGCCAATTACTGAGACTGTGCTACTGCAAGGCAATTGACATTTAAGATTCAATCAGGAGGCTGGATGGCAAATGGGTGCTCAGCTTAAGTCCAGAACAAAGGAGTTGATTGAAGTACAAGTATTTAAGCAGCACCATAGTTCCAGACCATTCCGTCCATGTTCACTAAAGGGGGAGTCCCAATCCTGTCTCACGTGAATATATAGTACAATCATAATGTACTATAACAGCCAAAAAGAATGCACCGATCCATTCAGAAACGTTTATTGGACATCTATCACATCCTAAGTCTCAAATATAGTTATTCCCTGTTTTTAGGGAGTTTGGAGTCTAGTGGTGAAATAAGGTTTGTCCAGATTATATATTAGTATCATAGGAGAGGTAAAATAACTCTTAACTATTTGGCTGATGGAGAGATCACTTCCAGTTATTTGATGGGGGGAGTTTCTATTAGAGAGGAGGGCAGTTGGAAGGGACATACACTTATAAAAATCTTTTTGTTAAAGTATAACACACACACAAGAGGGCACAGGCTTACTGGATTTTCACAATCTGAAGACACTAGTCATGTAACCAGCACTCAGACAGAATGCATAGCATTTTAGAAGCCCCTGTGTTCTCTTCCAAACACTCTTGGGAAAGCAGGATTTTGTTGGATGAATGTAAACACAGAGAAAATGATTGGAGGAAAGATGCGAAAATTGAAAGGCATGATCTATGTTTGAGGAATGGCCTGAAATGTGCTTGGAGTATTAGCTGGAGAACAGGGTTGCGACCATGTTGTAGGCTTTAAATGCCAAGTAGAGGAGTTTTATTCTTTAGCTGCTGACAGTTTTTGTAAGGAATATTTTCTGTAAGACTTTTTGATCATTTATTGGTGATGGGAAAGACTGGCGATTGGGAGACTGGTTGGGAAGCTTCTACAATAATACTTCAAGTAGGAGATAATTTTGGCTCTGCAGTGGCTGTGAGGAGGGAGGCTAACTGACCCATAAACAGACACCGTAAAGAGCCAACACCGACTAAATGGCCGTGGACCTTGAGGAAGTGGGAGGAGTCAAAAGAAATTTCCTCCCAAAGATCTTATCAAGATACAACTTAAGAATTTTTTTCAGATAGTAAGTTGTTAACTTTTTAAGGTCAACACGGTTTTTAAATGCTGTCTAAGAAAATTCAGAAAATTTTCTTAGTGTTTGACTAAAACTTTGAGTTACTCTAGGAAATCCTAAAGAAAGGAACTGACCTTTCAGACAGAGTCCTTTATTAGTAAGAAACGTGAACTGTTTGTCTTTTCAGATGGATGCATGCTCCAATAAACATTTTGCTGGAAAAACTGACTCCAAGGAAGACTTTTGAAGATGTCACATTTACAGCAAATTATTGGGTTAATTATTGGGTGTTAACTCATTTTACTGTTTCTTCATCCTTCTCTTAAATGATTTTCATTAACCCAGATTTCTGGGTAGGGTGTACTTTTACTTGTGTTTATACGGGAAACAAAATTAAATTTTGAAGAAAAGGTCATATTTTATTTGGCAACTTATGTCATTTCCTATGCAAGTAGGTCATTGTTCATTGATGGTACAATCTCCATCCCTTACCCCACCCCATCTCTTTCCCTCCAAAGTATTGGGTTGTTCACTCAACAGATAACTGAGCACCTAACATGTGCTGTGATTTACTATAAGGTCTTTCAAGTCTGTTTCTTAACTGTGTGTTCCTCTGTACAACCAGCAACTTGTTTCTTAGAAGCGGTTTGTTTTTGGAATTTTTGATAAGCGCGGTTGTTTCCAGGTAGGTACTGGAATTTGGTAGTAAAACACCAGGAGACAGTACAAAAGTTGCTCCTGAAGGCAGGTCTGTGCGCAGGTAGCCAAGATTCATTTTGGGGGCTGGACGGAAGGAAGGAAACTTAACTTGGGAAAGAGCACGTGGAGGGGAAGAGGAGGGGAGTCCGGGAAGATGAGAGCTGGCGCAGGCTGGACCCGGAGCTCTCCCTAGACCTCAGGCTCCACCGCCCAGGTGGGCGGGCGCCGGTGTCCGGGATCCCGACTCTCTTGGCCCCCCTCGTCCCCTGCCGCCCCCCACTGCTTCTACTCCGCTGAAGCTCCCAAACTTTCCCGCTGTGCGGACAGAAAAGCGGGGTGGGGGGGTATTAAGTTTAAAAGGGAAGTCCCGCCCCCTTCCCGAATTCCTATTGGTCGGAGCCGGCCCCACCCCCGCCAGGGCGGCGAGATGATTGGCTGCTGGAGGGGAGCCCCGCCAGAGGCCCGAGACTTGGGCCGCCGCGGCCCAGGTGGCAGGTGGGGCGGGTGCTGCCGGCCGCCTCAGCCTCCGCCGCCTTCACCTCGCGCGCCCGCCGCCCGCAGACTACGAGGTTCGGCGCCCGCCGGGAGCGGGACGGCCGCGCGTCGGCCATGAAGAGCCTCAAGTCCCGTCTGAGGAGGCAGGACGCGCCCGGCCCCGCCGCGTCCAGCGCCGCTGGCGCCGTCAGCGCGGTGAGTCCCGGCGCGTCGCTGGCTGCCCAGCGTCTGTGCCCGCCGCGTTCGTGTCCCGCCCGGCGGCTCTGGCGACGCCTTCCTCGGGCCGGGGCTCCGCGACAGCCCGGGGACCCTCCCGCCCCTCGCCCCAAGTCTCCGGCGTCTCGCGGACTTGGCGCCCCCTCCTCCCGGCTCCGGCGTCCCGGAATTGTCCCCCCGGGCCAGGCATCGGGGCCATCGGGCGGGCAGCGCTGCGCCCCCCGCCGGACCCCGCACCTTCCTGGGTCTGAGTCTGATCCCTGAGCCCTGCCAGGCTGGGGGACGTCGCTGCTGACCGCTGTCGCCGTCACCGGGGACGTTTCTGAACGAGGCATGGGGACGCGGCGCTGGGGGGAGACGGATCTCCTCCTGGGACGTGGCCCTGTGGACCCTGAGGGCGGGCAGGTGGCGATGCGGGGCCCTGCCGGAGTCCCCGGGCGGGGGCGTGCGGGACCCGCAGCCCGCCCCGGGCGCGTGGGGGCAGCCAGGGCCTCGCGGAGCTGGCGGGGACCCGAGGCTTGGGAAACAGCCCGGGCGCAGATGTCGGGGTTTGGATAACTCGGCAGGTTAGCAGGGTGGCGGTGCCGTCAGCATTTTATGTTTTTATATCTTTGAAAAACCCCGAGAGTCAGACGTAAGGAATTTGTGTTCGCAGGCCGCTCGGTTACCCAGAAGGGGTCATTAAAATAGACCTTGATGATTTTCTGGAGATTTTAGCAAAGGACTATGTGACTTTTAAAAAGTGAGGCTGCTCGTTCATCTGCGCCTGCTTTTGATTTAATTCAGCATCGAGCCTTTCTCTCTACCTGACTGTTCCTAGGTTTATTTGACTTGGGCATACATCGTGGAGGGACGGACTAGACTTTGACATTACCATTTCCAAAAAAAAAGAAAAAAGAGAATAGATTCAAATGACATGATCATTGATGTTCAATAAAGCCTGAAGTCTCCTAAGCTCATAGAAAAGAGATTACTTTGTTTCACTTTTTAAAAAGGGAATAGTTGGCAGAAATGCCACTTAATGGCATTGGAGGTCACTACGGTTAAGAGTCAACCTATTAGAGGCCGTGTTTGCAGCTTTCTAGAAGATTGACTTTGCTAGGTTTATTAGCTGCATTTTCTCCAGCTTCGTTGGGTTTGCACTAAGGAGTTACATCCCACCTGGAGGTTTATGTACCTTAGTTTTTATCCTGTTTTTTTTTTTCTAGAAATGCAGAATATTTGGTTGCTATTGGTATTGTCAGCATGCCAGTTGGCATTTTATACATTTGGAATGTGAAGTGCATCTCTCTGAGTTTAAATCTTTAGCACTCACTAAACTGAGAATTCTATTATTTCTCTCCAAATAATGTAATGGCATAAAAGTAAAGAGAAACATATGGTTTTTTTAAAAAAAATCTGTTTACCTAGAAAAAATGACTATCACTCAGTGTAACTTAAATATTAGAATAAGTTTTATAAATTTTTGAAATAAAAGCCAATGAGTTTGGTGATTAATAAAACCCACTCAAGCACTCAGAGTAAAATGGATGTATAGAGAGAGATTTCTTCTGCTTCTCAATACTTATGTAAACCATCATCCTGAGTGGGTCACATGTGCTCTTAGGATCAAATCTTGTGATTGAGCTTCTCTCTCTCTCTCTTTTTAAAAATCTTTTTTGCCTTTAAAAATTGTAAAGTTACAATTTTACTTGTTTTTGAAAAGATAATATAGCACATGGAATGTTTGAAAGGAACAAAGATGTTTACAACAGATTGTCCATCTCCCCTGTTCTTCCTCTCTGGCCTGACCTCCTCAGAGGCCACTAGCGTTACTAGTTGCTTATCCTATATGAGCAAATGTGACTATGATGGTGAATATCCACCCTTTAGTGAAAGGGTAGCATGCTGTGCTTGTGGCTTCACATCTTGGGAGTTTTCTTTTAGTGTAAATATCTTGGCCCATTCAGAGCTTCCCCATTCACACCTTTTGCTATAATTTACAAGGCTACGATGAATAAGCTTATATTTGAAGTGCGTATATATGTGCCTGTAGGACCAGTTCCCAAAATTGGAATCACTGGGTTAAAGGATATGTGCATTTGCAACTTTGAAGGATGTTGTCAGATGTCCTTTCATATATCATGCAACCTATGTGTGAGAAGCGATTTTTTCCATGCTTTTATTAGAAGTCTGTTCCAACTTTTTGAATTTTGCTAGCCTGACAGGTAAAATATGGTAGCTGGGGTCCTTGGGATTTATGTTTCTCTGATAATGAATGAAGTTGAGCATCTTCTCATATTTTTATGAGTCCTGTGCATGTTGTTTTCTATGAACAGTTTATCCCTTTCATTTTTCTATTGGACTATTGATTTTTTCCCCCTATTTATTTGTGTGCACTTTTATATCAGGGAAGTTAGCCCTTTTAATGTGAATAGCTAATATTATTTAATTGGTTGTTTGTCTTAAGATGTTTTTATGGTGGCATTTGCTATACAGAAAGTGATAGTTTTTATACAATTGAATTTTTAATCTTTTATTTTGTGACTTTTAGTTTTATGTTGTATGACCTTTCCACTCTGCAATATGCAGACAAAACATCCCCTAGGATCTCCTAGGTTTTTGTTTCTTAGTTTCATTTTTTCACTTTAAGTGTTTGATACATCTAGTATTTATTCCAATGTAAGGTGGATCTTGCTTCCCTTTTTCTCCCTCCCCTTCCCTTGGGTACTTAATTTGATTCTTAAAGTGTTCTTTTAGTTATCATGGAAATAGTACAATTTACTCTGCACAACATTAATTTGAGATGAAATTTAAAAGTGTTTATTTTATGAATAATTTTCTTTATGTATTTAAGCTTATTATGTGGAGACATTAGCAGTAGACTGAGGTATGTGAATATTTTATAACATAGTAGGTGAACTATAGCATATTAGCTTAATATGCTAAATTATAATTATGTGCAAAAAAGTAATTTTAAATATTCTGAATAGTACCATTGTTATAAATATGCCCGTGAGTTTAGAGTTCACTAAATGGGGAAGTATTTGTACACATATAAATGTAGGTCACAGTTATAAATTGTGGATAAAATACATTAGAGGATTAGTCCTACGCTGGTGAAATTTGGAGATAGCTGCATCTATTAATCAGAAACTAAGATTTTTGTTGTTACATTTATTTTTAATTACTAAATTGGAGGTTCAGATTTCTGAAAGGGATCGTTAAGTGACTCTAAGTACCATATCAGATCTGGTCAGTTATGTGCACAACAATTATATGTCCGGTTACAAGTACAGTGAGAATAGGCTCCATCCATTTTCACCTAGTTTAGATTAGGACATTTGGTGAGTTAAAATTAAGAGGCTATAATTTCACAACTAGTAGAAGTGCTGCAAACAAACACTGTAAACAGACATTTTGGAAGGCAATTCCACTTGAAGTTTTACCTACATTCAACATTTGTAGCAGAGTAAATTCTTGATTGTACGAGTAATCCCTGCTCTGGGAGGTCCTGTAGTGATTATTTCTGCTTCCCTTTCTCTAGGCTACTCTTAAAATGGGGCAGTGAATTTTGTGAATCGGCAACTATATATATTTATTTATTTAATTATTTATTTTTGAGTTGGGATCTCACTCTGAACCTGGCTGGAGTGCAGTGGCATGAGCTCGGCTCACTGGAGACTGGATCTCCTGGCTCAAGCATTCCTTCCGCCTCGGCCTCCTGAACAGCTGGGACTAGGCACATGCCAACACACCTGGCTAATTTTTTGGTTTCTGTAGAGATGAGGTCTTGCTGCATTGCCCAGGTTGGTCTTTAACTCCTGGGCTTAAGGTATCCTTTCATTGTGGCCTCCCAGAGTGCTGGAATTTACAGGTGTGAGCCACTGTACCTGGCCAGCAACTAAATATGTTCTAAAGCATCTTTCTAATGCCTTAGCACCCTGGAAAAGTATTGGTATTTCTTTTTGTTTGTTTGTTTGTTTGTTTTGTTTTGTTTTTTGAGTTGAAGTCTCACTCTGTCACCCAGACTGGAGTGTAGTGACCACTCATGGCCACCACAGTCTCGACCTGCTGGGCTCCGGAGATCCTTCCGCCTCCACTTTCCAAGTAGCTGGAACTACAGGCACGTGCTACTACGCCCGGCTAGTTTTTTAAAAAATTTATTGTAGAGATGAGGTCTTGCCAAGTTGTCCAGGTGGGTCTCGAACCCGCAGGCTTAGGCAATCCACTCACCTTGGCCTCCCAAAGTGCTGGGATTACAGGCTGAGTCACTGAACCTGGCCAGTATTGGTATTTCTAAAAGAATTTGGAGTTACAAATACAGCAACTGAAGAGAAGAGTTCAAAAAAATTTCTTTTGGTTCCCACTAAGAACATTAGTTTGAGATGTTTAGAAAGCACAAAGGATTAAACATGATTTTGTTTTCCTTACGATTTTGAGAATGGAGGCTTTGTGGTTTCCACTTAGGGATTTGCGTATGTTTGAAAAGATGTTAATGTTCTTATCATAACAGTGACTTTCGGGTAATGTGAATAATTAAGATCACAAATTGTTATGTTCGCTGTAAACTCATGATACTTAATTGAGCACGGTTAGTCATTGTCATTAAAGATTCTAACCTTTAATTAAAAATGTTTACCTTAATTAAATCTTTATCCAGGCAACTGCCTGTGGTTATCCCTGCATTATATTTCTTGTGGTTCTTGAAGGAGGATTACAGTAAAGAACTTCTCTTTTTATACTTTTTAATTTCAACCCCACCCCAGCATTAGGTTTACTCAGATCTTCATGTCGATTCAAATCCCTGAATTTTATTGTGATACTAGAGCAGGGCTGCTCGCTCTGGTAGGTCTTTTGGTACATGACGAGTCCAGGAACTTAAGTGATGAGTACTTGAGGACTTTAATGACTTATTTTAAGAAGGGTAAAGTAATGATTGTCTGTCTTTGTGTGTGGTGCATCATCATACACGTTGTTGAAATCCAAAATGATTAGCTCAGGACCTGGATCTTGCTCCCCATCGCCATCTTTAGGTTGGAAAATACTAATGGTGCACAGACATCAGGCTCAGGGATGGGTTAATAATGAGGTCTGCTTTGAAGAAATGGATAATTCCAGGCTGGGGGCAGAAAATGTACAAGATGGGCTTGGAAGCCCTTGTCCCACTGGAATGCACGGAGGCTGTCAAAGATCAGGACTCCCATGTGGCCAAGGATGCGGCTGATCATCAGTAACCTCCATGGACTGAAATTGTGAAGTCTGTGTGTTCATAGTGATGATTAAAAAATAAAAACAACCGGTCACTTTTGGAGGATGTTAAGGAACCAATGCATGCTTTTAAGATCTGAAAAATAAAGGGAAAGAATAAAATCATTATGCTTTTCCTGTGTGTACTGTATCTCTGTGTACTGTACTGTAACTGAATAGTAGTGTACTGTAACTGAATAGTCATAAGTGGAAGTTTCTCTTTCATAAAAGATATGTGTTTTTACTGTGGCTAACAGATGAAGAAGAGATGATAGAATTAGTATATCACATGTTCTATCCCAGCTTATAAATGAAGAAAGGGGATAGAATGAATGACATGATTTTATAACTCCTAATGAACAGTCTTGACAGTAATCAGCAGAGGCCACTAGTGTCCCCAAAAGAAAGACAGCAGGCATAAATTATCTTCTGGTGGAAATATTGATTACTGCCTATTAGTAGTCTTGCCAAAATAATAGCCCTTTAGATATAACCACAATTTTACAGAAAATACGGGGAACAAAGGAACGTGGAGATGCAATCAGCAAAATTCTGATTATGGGAAATTTATAGAAAAATGATCTGGTTTCCTCAAAAATATATTATAAGAAAAGGAAAAAGGTAGAATAGAAACCCAGAGATCAAAAGACATTAACCAGTTGCAATGATGTACTTTATTTATATCCTGATTAAATAGTTGTAAAAAAATAAAAGTTTATAAGACAATTGAAGTGTAAATACCAGCTGGATACTTGATATGGAATTATTATTTAAAAGACTTAAATGTGGCTATGGCAACGTGTGGTTTGTAAACAGCCTTTATCTTTGCAATAAATATTTAGATGTACATTTACATATGAAAGGATATGAAGTCTGGGATTTGCTTCAAAATAATCTGGGGGTGGTGGAGGTAGCGAGTGGGAGATATGGTTGAAATAGGATTGGTTATGAGTTAATAATTATAGCTGGCAGGTCATGATACTATTGTTATTTACTTTTGTGATTAGCTATTGTGTTTATTATATGTACTAAAATTTCTGTACTGTTGTTAGAAAGATCTAGTCACAACCTTCAAGCATTTTAAGAGAGTTAGACATACAAAAATAACAGTAAGACAGTATGTTAAGAGTCATGATAGAGGTCCTTGTAAATTGCTGTGGGAACACGGATGTGTAGGGTGAGATCAGGAAAAGGTTGAAAGGTGAAGCTTGAGTTTGGGCCAGAAAGACAATCCAAATGGCTTTCCAGGCAAAGAACAGCAAGTGGCGGTGGTGTGGAGCTGTGAAATTGTATAGCCCATAGAAGCATCATTGGATTTGGAAGCTAACGCTGGTTTTATGGTAGCAGATGGTGTGAATGAGGCATGGACTCAGTTTCAAATAAGAATTTCAGTGAAAATAAGAAGTTAGAGGGTCGCAACTTGGGACTTATAGTCAGAATTTCTTTCTTTCCTTTTTTTGTTTCTTTTTTCTAGCCTTAAATTAAAATTTTGAATTACTTAACAAGTTGAAATCATTGTTTATAGAAATCTCTGACTACAATCACTGAAGTTTCATCTTTAGAAATTATCCTGTTGGTGAGTTAACACATTCATACTTCCTCTTTTTCCTTTCTTTCTAGAATTAGCTAATAGCCAGCAAATTTTGTTTTTATCAACCCTGTTTAACTTGCAGTTATATTCTTGGTAAAAAAAAAATCTAGGTTCAAGAATAATAGATCTGAACAGTATACTTTGTGTGTTCTGTCTCTCTTCCATCTCTATCAAATGGAAACCTTTGCTGTCCTGCTAGAGTTATGCAAGCTATCCTGCCATCCAAGAAATATATCAAATTGTTGAAATTTCCATCTACGAGTTTATTTATGTGAGAGAAGGCAAATTATTTCTGTAGGGAATTTGCTTAAAAATGGATGGTTGAAACACACCTCCTGAAATTATAGACAGAACAATAGGATAGTATGCTCATATTATTTTCCCAAATCATAAAGCAATTAGAAGCTTTTTCTAGCTTTTATATAGTTAGACGAGATAATATCCCTTCTAGGCTTAAAAATATAGTCCCAAAGCAAGAATTAATTGCTTTGTTTATAGTTACGAAAACAGTTTTGTCTGTTGGCTTTTATTCTCAGAAATCCTAAATGTTGTTGACATTGACTAATTTATTTTGAATGGTCTGGTCTCCCCAATGATGTGCAAAAGATGAGCTGCAGTGGTTGAGTGACTACAGGCTCTGGCAGAGGATGAGATATGATAAATTGTCCTTTTATACAGATGCTTCTTGACTTAGGATGGGGTTATGTCTGGATAAACCCATCATAAGTTGAAAGTACTGTGAGTTGAAATGCATGTCTACTTACACCTAACCCACTGAACATCGCAGCCAAGTTTAGCTTCAGAACACTCACATTATATATGTACACTTTAAAAAATCATATATTATTTAAATAAACTTTGTACAACTATATGTAATTTGAAATTACTTGAGCAGATACAAATGTCCCATTAGGCGTACTCAATAAATGCTGGTGAATTACTTCAAAAGAAATTGCTTATAAGAAACCTTTGTGCCAGGAGCCAATATTTATTGAGCATCTGTGTCCCAGGCACTGTTCTAAGTGCTTTATGTTGACTGAGTCCTCATTGCAACCCTGAGAGTGGGCACTTTTGCTATCATTTCAGCTGAAAGTTAAACAGTTTGCCTGCCCATGGTGCCATCGCTAGTAAGTAGAGAGCTGGGCAGCTGGCTCAGGAACCCGTGTCCTTACCATTGTAGACCGGTATCATTTCAAATGCAAAACTGTAGAATTTGTACCTGAAGCCACGGACAAAGCAATTGGGAAGAGGAGTGATTGGGGGAAAGAGGGGCTCTTATAGGAATTCCCAAAACCAGTTTGTGTTCCTTCCAGCGGCACATAAAATTATTGCATTCCTTATACAATTCCAATAATGGATACTGTTATTTGAAACATACTTATCAAGCCGATAGAAAAAAGTACTATTGCTTTAATCTGTGTTTCTGATTTCTAGGGTGTGTGAACATATTTATTGGCTATTTTCATTTTCTGTTCTAGGAATTGATTGTTCATATTCTTACACCATTTTTTCTATTATCACCTTTCAAATTGATCTGTAAGACTTTTTTCCATCCCTATTTTTGCTACTTGTCCAGTTGTAGCTTTTAGAGTAGTATATGTCTCTTATTAGGGTTGTGTTTCTGTCACCTTCCCTTATATTTCAAACAGTTTTTGTTTTATGTATTTAATTTTGTGATAATTGATACATTAAGTTTCTTGGCCATTGTATAAGTAGAGGTATAAAAATCTCTAATTTGTCCCATTATAACTTTTGTCTTGAATTCTACCTTGTTTATCTTTAATACTGTCATATTGCTCCTTCTGCCTTTTTGCTTTGTGTATGTACACGTTTACCCAATATTTTATCTATCATCTTTGGTTTTAGCATTATTTAGGAGAATGTGTGAGTAAAATAAGTTATGGGAATCCAATAAACTTAAAATGTTCTGGCCGGCTTTCTGAAAGGTTGTGTGTGTTTGTGTGTGTGTCTTAAAGGGTATACATTTTGGGGGAAAGATGACATGTTTTTAATACTAACCTTATTGACATTGTCAAGGGTTGACCTTACCCCTGTGGTACAGTTTCCCTTTCAGATACACAAGTAATTATTTTTAGAATCTCAGTGAGTCTTGGTTAATTTTCTTCTTACCAGATTGTGACATTTTCTTTTTATTAGAGAGAGAGAGAAAAGGAGAGAATGAGAACACATAATACACCATGCTTTCTATACTAAAAATGGGCGTATATTCTTCTTCCAGCATGTTTTGTAATTTCATGGTGTTCTTGTTATCTGGGTACCTACTCTGTGCCAAGCTCTGTGTCCTGGGTGGCTGGGGTTTGAGTACTGCCACTCCTGGTAGCCAGCTCAGTGACCTTAGGCAGGTTATGAAAGGATGTGTGTTTCTTCACTTGGAAATTAGGGTTAGTAATTGTACTTATTCACAGAGTAGTTATGAGCACTAAGTGATGTAAGGTATGTTCAGCTGCCTGTTGGCTCAGTGCTTCTCATGTAGTTAACTCAGTCCATGTGCGTTCTTATTACTAACTGAACGATCTCGCTGGAAGTCGTTCCACTGTTGTCCATATAACCAGATGAACAGCAGTTCTTGATTCTTCCCCTTCAGATTAATAAAGCTCTCATAGGCTTTTACATAGCCCAGGTCTTCGGAGGATTATCTGCTCTCGTCCTTGCCCCGAGGGAGATAAGTGATGTCGGTTTTTCAATTTAAAAAAAAAATTCTCGAGGGCCTGGAGTAAGCACTGGGGAATAAGAAAATGAGGCAGGAAGAATAGGCTCATAGTTTTGGGAGAGCTCTAGGAGCAGATAACACAAAGTCATATGTGCTGGGACAGAGGAATGTGCAGGGCACTGGGCCAGGCTATGGCTGGAGAGTGGGGAGGCAGTGAAGGTTTTTTTGCAGGGTAAGCTGCTACTGGTTTTTCTTTTAAAAATTGAGATTAGAGTCACATAACATAAAATTAATCATTTTAAAGTGAACGACTCAGTGGCATTTACAATGTACTATATAGTTCTAAAACATTTTTATCACCCCAGAAGGAAACTTTGTACCAATTAAGCAGTTGTTTCCCACCTACCCTTCCCTAGGCCCTGGCAGCCACCAATTTGCAGGGTGAGCTGCTGCTGCTTCTAATATGAGGCATGAAGGAAGTGGGCAGGAGTGATGCTGGAAAGGTCAAAACTCTTCAGAAGGAACAGCAGAAACAAAGGCAAAGAGAAGAGAAATATGGAGTTGGAGGCAGGAGCAGTTGGATCCTAGAATAACAGCAAGGGCAGAGCCTAATATAATAGCAAGGGAGGTGCCTAGAATATTAGCAAGGGAGGAGCCTAGACTAATAACAAAGGAGGAGCCTAGAATAATAGCAAGGGAGGATATAGAATAATAGCAAGGGAGGAGCCTAGAATATTAGCAAGGGCGGAGCCAAGCCTAGAATATTAGCAAGGGAGGAGCCTAGAATAATAACAAGGGAGGAGCCTAGAATAATAGCAAGGGCGGAGCTAGAATATTAGCAAGGGAAGAGCCTAGAATATTAGCAAGGGAGGAACCTAGAATAATAAGGGCAGAGCCTAGAATATTAGCAAGGACAGAGCCTAGAATATTAGCAAGGACAGAGCCTAGAATATTAGCAAGGGAGGAGCCTAGAATAATAGCAAGGGAGGGGCATAGAATAATAACAAGGGAGGAGCCTAGAATAATAGCAGGGGAGGAGCCTAGAATAATAGCAAGGGAGGAGCCTAGAATATTAGCAAGGGAGGAGCCTAGAATAATAACAAGGGAGGAGCCTAGAATATTAACAGGGGTGGAACCTAGAATATTAGCAAGGGCGGAGCCTAGAATAACAGCAAGGGCGGAGCCTAGAATAACAGCAAGGGAGGAGCTAGAATATTAGCAAGGGAGGAGCCTAGAATAATAGTAAGGACAGAGCCTAGAATAATAAGGGAGGAACCTAAAATATTAGCAAGCGAGGAGGCTAGAATAATAACAAAAGAGGAGTCTAGAATAATAGGAAGTATGGAACCTAGAATAATAACAAGGGAGGAGTCTGTAATATTAGCAAGGGCTAAACCTAGACTATTAGCAAGGGAGGACCTTTAATATTAGCAAGGGAGGAGCCTAGAATAACAAGGGAGGAGCCTGGAATAATAGCAAGGGAGGAACCTAGAATATTAGCAGGAGAGGAGCCCAGAATAATAGCAAGGGAGGAGCCTAGAATAATAACAAGGG
>CAUYQG010226931.1:0-43227 GCA_963574415.1 Tarsius wallacei
CGGTGGCTTACGTTCATAATCCCAGAATTTTGGGAGGCGGAAGTGAAAGGATTACCTGAGCCCAGGGCTTCCAGACAAGCCTGGGCAACCCGCTGAGACCTCATCTCTTCAATAAATCATCAGCCGGGCATAGTGGCGTGCGATCTCTTTAATAAATCATCAGCCGGGCATAGTGGCCTGCGCCTCTTGTTCCAGCTATTTTGAAGGCTGAGGCAGAAGGATCAACTGAGCCCAGCAGGTCGAGACTGCGGTGGCTGTGAGCGTGCCACTACCCTCCAGCCTTGGCGACAGAGTGAGACTGCAACTCAAAAAAAAAAAAAAAAAGAAAGTTTAAAAGTGGGCTGCTGAAAAAGTAAGAATCATTCTTTCATATTAGAGCCAAGGAAAGAAGCAGAGTAAAATTTAAGAGGTTTTGAGTATTACCAAAGAACGAGTAGAAAAAAACAATAAAGAAACAACAAAACAACAAAAATCAATGACAATTCAATGCAGGGGTAAAATATACTAAAATGCTTAATTTATATTAATACATTATTTGATTAAGTATTTATTGATTACTTACTATATGCAAGTTAAGTGATAGATGCCAGGGATAAAGTGGTGAGTGGAACCAAACACATTTTCTGTTCTTATGAAACTTACTGTTTGTGAGGGAGATAGATATTTATCAAATAATTGTACATATTTTTTGTAGATACAGATACATGTATGTTAAAAGATACATGGGTTAAGAAAGAACAAAAAGAAAAAATACTTCTTTAGAAATTTATGGAAAGTTTTTTCTGAGCAGGTGATGTTTGACCTGAGATCTTAAAGATGAGTAAAGGCAAGGGTGAAATACTATAGATGGTAAAGGAAGCAGCATGTTAAAAAGTGATGGGAGAACACATTGCCAGTACAAAAGATAGAAAGTTGGCTAGTATGACTGCAGTAACGATAACAAGAGGAACAGTTTAGAAATGAAGCCTAATGAGATTTATACTACATAGGACATTGTATATTGTTAAGGAGTTCTTATTTTTCTTTAAGAGCAATGTGAGGGAACTCAAACGCGCAGAAAAGAAAAAAACAACCCCATTATAAAATGGGCAAAGGATATGAACAGACACTTCTCAAGGGAAGACATCCGAGCAGCCAACAGACACACGAAGAAGTGTTCAACCTCACTAATCATCAGATGGACTTTTTAATTTAGAAGTAGTTTACAAGTATATAGGTAAGTTCTTTATTAAAATTTAACATGTTTGAAGTCAAAAAATAAACTTTCAAAGACTTAAAAATTAGCACGTCCCTCCCTGTCCCCTCCCCTTCCCCACCTTGTTCCTCAAGGCATGCATGGATTCAGCTAAGCCCAGCACAGCTGGGAACAGTGTGAGCAGCCAAGCCAGCAAAACGTCCTGAAAGTTGCTCTTTTCCCCTGCCTTCCCTGAGAGCAGAAACCTGGAGAAGCCTCACCCACATGTAGTGTGACTCCCCTGTTCCAGCTGTCATCCACGGTCATCATGGCCTGCACTGAAGTGAGGACACAGTTCGTTTTACAGTTGATGGTGGGATATGCCTGCAGTGGGATTGATTCGGTCTCACAAAATAGAAAGGCCGTGGACTTTAAAGAGAATGTCATGTTAACCATGTAGGCAAACTGACAAGATTCCTGTTTCATGTGATGCAAACAGTTGCAAATAAGCGAATAGCGCTTTATGGATTTTTTTAATGGATTTCTGTTTGGACTCCCCAGTTTTTGTTTTGAGGGTCTCAAGTCTGAGGCTCGCACATGCACACACACACACACACACACACATGCACACATCCTCTGATTTCTATTTTTATCAGTCATGTGTAACACCAAAAGCTATATCAGAAACCCAGATAAAAATTGCAATAAAAGAGACAATAAGATTGTGGAAATAAATAGAATCTCTGCAAAGCAATCTTCAGAAATATCTAGCAAAAAGAAATTTTAAAGCAGTTGTTCCCAAAGGCTGTCACTGCTTTAGAAATGGAACTGATAAGGTATAGAATCCACTTTGATTTGTCTTTGATGCTTTACTATGAAACTAGAATAAAGAGTAGCTATTTTGGAGAGTTTCCTAGTGTTGATCAGGAATTACATAGGATCTTTATTTTTATTATTTAAGTTATATTTCATTATCATTCTTATTCTTTTTCCCCCAAAAATAATTTTCATGTATATTACTGCAATTTTAACAAGTGAATAACTAAAGGTTGTGTATTGGTGCTTAAAAATTAATTAAAAAGGTAAACTATCTTTTTCAAATAAAGAGAAACTTTGGAATTTGCCAAAGTATTATACTACCACTTTTAAGATCACAAAGGGTGTTTGGGCTTATATGTACACAGATACGGTAAAGCTTATGTGCACCAGGTGCAGTGATTCTGTCTTCTATTACATTGGACCTAAATTCCCTCTGAACTTCAGTTTTCTTATTTGTAAAAAGGAATCAGTAATAACTACTTAGCAGGATTGTCTTAGAAATGTAGCAAAGGGCTGGGCACGGTGGCTCAAGCCTGTAATCCCAACACTTTGGAAGGCCAAAGTGAGAGAATTGCCTGAGCTCAGGAGTTCATGACCAGCCTGGGAAGCTTGGTGAGACCTCATCTCTACAATAAATTAAAAAATAAGACGTGTGGTAGCGTGTGCCTGTAGTTCCAGCTACTTGAAAGGCTGAAGCGGAGGGATCACTTGAGCCCAGCAGGTCGAGACTGCGGTGATCCTGAAGCATGTCACTGCACTCCAGCCTGGGTTACAGAGTGAGACTCCAACTCAAAAAAAAAAAAGAAGAAGAAACGTAGCGAAGTAGTGTTTGTACAGTGTCCAGCACAGAACAGATGCTCAAAAATGGCAGCTGCGATGGTAGCAGCTGTTGTTTCTTCCATTTACTTTCTCTCTAATTTTAGGTATGTCTATTTACTCCTAGGTGGAGGATGTAGAGATGGACCTAGATGATCTCTACATCCCTTACATGATCAATACTCTTTATTTCTAACACACTATGGCTCTATGATGAAGCACTGTCAAGTGAGACCAGGCAACCTGATCAGATGCAAAGGCAGAACTTGGTCCACTTTGTAGCCATGTTTATTGAGCACTTGCCGTTGGGCCCTATTCTAAGTCTTTTCCACGTATTAGCACATTTAATTCTCACAACAACCTTAAGATTGAAGCACTATCATTGTCCCATCTTACAGATGAGGCAATTGAGGCACAGAGAAGTATATATCTTGCCCATGGTCACACAGTTAGTAAGTAGGTAGAACCAAGATTTAGAACCAGTTGTAATCACTATACTTTACAGCTTTTCTTAAAGGGTTGGCTTACCTACAACTAACCTACTACCCTCCAGTATAAAGTCAGAGGGAATCCGAGCACTTACTCATTTTTATTTTTCTTTCCTGAGTCTACAGCAGACCCTCATGTTATGTTCACTGAAGGATGATGGCTCTGCAAAGGGCCATGGCCATATCTCCTGTCTGGTGTTAAGTTCCTTCTTGCTTCTTAACTGGCTTTTGAAGTAAACAGTCATGGGTTCAATCCCACAACGGTATCCACTATTCGATTTTGGCAATGTTAACCTCTTCAAGCCTCAAATTCCTCATAGTTAAAACCACAGCAGGTGGTAGAATGCCCTATTCTTCCCTTCTGGAATGGAGAATATAAGTATTAAAAATATGTATAATATTATATTGATAACAGCACCTAACAGACAAAGGTGAGAATGAGAGGAAATACATGGCAAAATGACTCCCTGCAGGAGGAACTCAGTAAATAGGATCAAGACTTGTTCCATTCTGTGGGGCAAACTTCAAATGGAGCCACTGAGCTGAGGAAAAACATCCTTCAACTCTCCCTTGTCCTGAGCTCCAGAATGGGGATTCTTTGCCTCAGTCTTTGTTACGACTTCCTGTCTAGGGCAGCCTGGAGGCCCAGAAGTTGCTCGTAGATGTAGACAATCTCTCAATCCTCAGTCCAACACTGCTTTAAAATTAGTGGAACTTTGAGGGTCTCATCAGTTGAGGTTGAGTCATGTCACCTGCCTGTCCTACACTGCCCTGCAAGAAGGGTAGAATAGGGCATTCTACTACCTGCTGTGGTTTTAACTATGAATCCCATCCAGGACTTGATGTCACCCTTTCATTCCTCTTTTAAAATTTCTCTTTTAAAAGTTCCACCTTTTTGAAGAAAAAAAATTTTTTTTTTAAAAAGACTCTTTAAGTCTTTAACCTGGAGTTTTCCATTGTGTGTCTAGTTTCCTTTTCTTCCTCCTATTCTTTGGCTTATTAAGAAAGTTTCCTTTATGCACAATACTATCTCTTCATGCCATGAATTTGTGGGTGTCACAAAAAGATATTGTTGAAGGGACAGTAATTATTCTGAGATTCAATACAGCCAGAGACGAGACATGATGGAGTTGCGGTCCTCTGAGGGCGGGTCCTCCTACGAAGGATCTTGTGTGGGAAGCTTAAGGAGCGTCACTTGTGTCTCATCGCCTTTGAACAGGCTCTCTGTTCCCTAAGTCTTTGATCTTCCCTACGTATTCTTTATCACAACTTATATTACAAAATTAGACTTATACACCCACTGCTCCCAGCCCTCCATACCCCAAGCAAAAAAACTCAAAGGGCATGGAATATTGTCATTAAGCAAGAAAGTATGCTTTTTTTCATTGGGTGCAGTTTTGGATTCCCTTTTGAGCTCTTGTTCTTTGAAACCAAATTTTGGTGATCATTTTCTCTTCACCTTCATCCTTCTAATACATGTAGTTATTGATGACCTCACTTGACCACAACTGGTGACTGGCATGGTTGGAGATGTGGAAGGTTAGTTTAGTAGAGGGAAATTTCTGTTCTGAATGCTTCATTTTGATGAGCGTGGGGCATGAGGAGATGATTGAGTGCTGAGGGATATTGACACATTGGACTTCCTGAAATTGAGTGAGCAATTTAGAAAGAGTTCAGAAAACATGAACATGACTAGGGAAATAGCATATCAGACAGAGAAGCCTTGTTAAAAATATGATCAATGTGGTGATTTTAAAATATGTCTGAAAATTCTTTGATATTCTTCTCTTCAAACAGGGGAACTTAATTCCCCTTTCCTTGAATGTGGGCTAGATTTAGTGACTTGCTTCTAACTGATAAAATGTGTCAGAAGTTATCTAAGTGACTTCTAAGGCTAGGTCATGAAATGACGGATTCTGTCTGACTCTGTCTCTCTTGGATCACCCACTCTGGGAGAAGCTAAATACAGTGTTATGAGGACACTCAAGCAGCCTGTGGAGAGGCCCGCATGGAGAAGAACTGAGGCCTCCCACTCCAGCCAGCACCAGCTTACCAGCCTTGTGAGTGAGCTACCTTGGAAGCAGGTCCTCCAGTCCTCTTGAGACTTCACATGCCTGCAGTTCTTGCCAACTTTTAAAAAAAAAATAACAAGTTGCAATATAGTTCACGGATCATAAAATTCACACTTTTAAAGTGTATAATTCGGTGGACTGTTAGTATATTTGGAGTTGTGTGACATTCACCTCTAATTTCCATCATACCAAAAATAAACCCCTTACTCATTAGAAGTTATTTTCCATTCTTCCTCCCCCAAGTCCCTGACAACCACTAACCAACTTCCTGTCTGTACAGATTTGGCTCTTTGGTACACCTCATATAGCTGGAAACCTACAATATATTTACATCTTTTTTTTCAAAGAGTTATGTAGTTTTAGCTCTTATTTATATTGTCTTTTGTACTGGCTCCTTCCACTTAGGATAATGTACTCAAAGTTGATCTATGTTCTAACACGAATCAATACTTCATTGCTTTTTATTGCCAAATATAATTCCATTGTGTAGTGTAATCACCCTTTTTGAACTATTTACCTATCGATGACATCTGGGTTCTTTCCACATTTTTGGCTACTATGGATAATCCTGTAATGAACCTCAGTGTACAAGTTTTGGTGTAGAGATAAATTTTCATTTCTCTTGAATATATACCATGAGTGGAATTTCTGGACCATGTGTTAATTCTATGCTCAACATTTGAGGAACTAACAAAGTGTTTTCCAAAGTGGCTTCACTATTTTACAATCTCACCAGTGATATATGATGATTAAAATTTTTCTACATCCTTGCCAGTACTTGTTGCTGTCTGTCTTTTTCATTTCAGTCATTCTAGTTAGTACAAAGTAGTATCTCATTGCAATTTTGATATTCATTTCCCTAATGACTAATGATGTTGAGCATCTTGTCACATACCTTTTTTTCATCTTTATGTTTTCTTCAGAGTAATGTCTATTCAAATCCTTTGTCCATATTTTAATTGGATTGTGTTTTTATTGTTAAATTGTTAAGAGTTTATTATAGATTCTGATATTGGTTTCTTATCAGGTATATGACTTGAGAATGGTTTTTCCCATTCCACAGGTTGTCATTTCACTTTCTTAGTGGTGCTCTTCGAAGCACAATTTTTTAATTTTGAATAAATCTAGTTTATCTACTTGTTATTTTGTCACTTGTGCTTTAAGTGTCATATCTAAGATACCATTGCCTACACCAAGCTCATGAAGATTTACATGTTTTTTTTCAAAGAGTTATGTAGTTTTAGCTCTTATTTTTACATCTATGATGAATTTTCTGCTAATTTTTGTGTGTGGCATGAGGTAGAGGCCCAACCTGATTTATTTTGCTCATGGATTTCTAGGTGGAGCTTCTATGGAAGCTCCCAGCCTCATTCTGCCCCCTCTAGTGATTGCTAGGCTCCTGGTTTACACAGCTGCTGTAACGTTGAGGTTGCTGATTTTCAAGAATACCATGGAGCTACGGGGAGGGGTATGGGAATGGGTTAAGCTGAACACAATAAAATTCACTGTTCTTACAGAGATTCAGCTGTTTTTCTTAAATAAACACTCCTTGGATTATTGCAAGCATTTGATTAATTTCCAGAGTCCTGAGGAAGTTGATTTTGACAATCTTTGACAGTGTTCTCATTGCTTTTATGGAGGAGTAGACTGCTGGGAGTCGTTACTCTGCCATTTTCTGGCAATGCTTTCAACATCTTGATTGGAAACTAATGAGAAATGCTGAACCATATTCACCCAGCTAAGCCATTTCTGAAAACCTGACCCACAGGAAATGCAAGAATAAAGTTGTTGTTGTTGTTGTTGTTATAGTTTTAAGCCACTTGATTTTGGGGTAATTTGTTTTGTTCTATAGAGAGCATGCAATCAATCACTACCTTTAAAGCTTTCAAAGGCTGTCATGTGGAAATGTTTCCCCTGACACCAAAACTAGAGCAAGCAGATGAGTTTTCAGATTATGGCTTCAGGTAGAGTGGAAGTTCATGACCTTGAGGACTGTCAAATAATAGAGTGAGGTAATGACTTTCACTAGAGATGTGTGAGCACTTATGGAGGATTCCTTCAGAAGAGATATCATCAAGGAGGTCCAGGTATAAGGAACATGAAGTACTGGGTCCTCTAAAGAGTCCTTTCCAAAATGATGACAGTAATTACAATGACAGCAACTTACATTTGCACAGAACTTTGTAATTTACTAAGAACTGGCATAGAAATTATTTCCCTTAATCTTAACACTAACTCTAAGAGGGAAGCCAGGCAGGAGTATTATTACTCCTTTACAGATGAGAGAATAGAATCTCATAGAGCTACAATGCCTGTCCAAAGTCAACAACAGTGAAGTCGTAATTTTTAACTCATGGAGGAATCCTCCTAATTCCAACTCATGGTAGGTCTTTCTCCATGCATGCTGCCTCCTATCCTAAAGAATCTGAGTGTCCAAATTTCTCTCATCTATGCAGTGCATATGGATGTCCTCTACCCAATATGTGGACTTCCTGAAAACCCGGTCCCAGCCTTAACCCTGTCCTAGCCTTGACCCTGTCCTAGGGCCTACAGATAGAGGAAGATTTCAACGAATATGTGTGCTCTGGGCCAAGGAAATCCAAACTTTCAACTATAACAGCCACTTTCATTCCAATCTGATCTATGTGACCCAAACTTACTTGTGCCTGCATCTGACTAGTGAGAACTTTATGTGATGGCCTCAGTCTTGAAGGCCTAAGGCTACACAGCTGGCCGATGTCCTTCCCAGTCTAGTAGTTGTCTTGTACAGAGAGCAGATAAGGAGCCAGTGCAGGGTGGGAGTTATAAAAAAAGACCATAGGGGAGAGCCAGGGGCTTGTGTGGTTCTTCTACCTTTCCCTGGAGTACAGCTCTGGCCACAGCCTTTGTCCCTTCTCCAGAAAGCCTCGACTACTTTGATTTCTAGTCTGCTGCATTTGATTCAGCTCTGCATAAACTTCTGGGACCCTGGAGTCACTCTGTCACAGACAGTTCCCTGTATATATCCCTCCCTCTAGGGTCTGGGACACAATGTACTTCTCTTTCCCCAGATGCTGCCATTACCCACTCCATTCCTCAAGGTTCTTCTTTCTGAAGCCCAACTGCAAGGAGGGATGCCGTTTCCCTGTACCCATACCTCCTTATCTTCCCTGTCTCTAAAGACAGTCTCTTAAATCTGTTAATTGATGCTTTTGCAGCAGGTCGAAGTAACACAGGGTGTTTTCCAGAAGAAAAAGACAGGATGTAGACTTTTCCACCTGAGCTCATTATTCTGAGTTTGGCCCCATCTGGACCTCACTCAGATCCACTCTCAACTCGTCTCTGCCCTGCTCGCTTGAGAGGCTGATTTCCTGAGGATTCAATCACTCTGGCTCTCACCAGAGTACTAGCCAAGGGGAGGCACTGGCAGGAGATGAGAAGGTGGGAAGAGAGGGTCTAGGCATTCCTGTCTTGCTGCCTCCCGAACCAGGCTCCATGTCTCTGATGGTGACTGAGTCTCTATATCTCCCACCAATAGCCCCTCTGCCACAACTCCAACTCTCAGATGGACTTTGGTGACATTTTTATCTCACCTGACTCTTCTGCCTTAAAGATGATGGCTAGTGTTTGGCTAACTCAGCATTCCTCAAGAGCTTCCTTGACTCTGCTTCCAAGGTTCCAAGCATTCTCTTTACTAAAACTTCATTATTTGAACTATCTAAGTTAAATGTTGTTTCCTACCAGGTCCCTGACTGATAGATATACATCCCACAACAAGGTTGACATATAGGAATGTTCAACATATATACGACCCAAAGAGCTACTTTTCTCCTTTAGTTTCCCAGCTCTGTGGTGTTGGTCAACTAGCCTGATATTGCAGAAGGGAAAGAACTTTGACGTTGGATGTGAGATGCTGAGTTTTAGTCTTCATTCTGTGTGCTTTTGGGAAAATCACTATCTTCCCCTCAGTTTCCTCAACTGCAATACTAGTGTTAAACTAGATCAGTGGTTCTCAAAATAGGCACAATCCCTGGGAGTTCCTAAGACTCTTTTAGGAGTTCTGTGAAGTCAAAACTATTCTTTATAATAATACTAAAAAGTTACTTACCTGTCTTCACTTGTTGGCATTTGCACTATGGTGCAAAAGCAATGGTAAGTGAAATTGTACCTTAATGTGACCAAGGCAGTGGCACCAAAGAGTACTTGCAGTCATTGTATTCTTCACTGCCACACGCTTAATTTTTTTTTTTTTTTTTTTTGAGTTGGAGTCTCACTCCATCGCCCAGGCAGGAGTGCAGTGGCACACTCACGGCCAACCCAGCATCAACGCTGGGCTCAGGCAGTCTTTCTGCCTCAGTCTTCCAAGTAGCCAGAACAACAGGTACACACTATCATGCCCAACTAATCCTTTTTATTTATTGCAGAGATGAGGTCTCACCAAGTTGCCCAGGCTGTTCTCGAACTGCAGGCTCAGATAATCTCACCTCAGCCTCCCAAGTGCTGGGATTACAGGTTTGAGCCACCACGCCCGGCCTAAAGTAAAATTTTTAAACACCAATTTCACTTAGGAATATCTTGATGAAGAAGTAAAAATGATCAATTTTATTAATTCTTGACCTTTTGGTACATGTCTTTTTTTTGTATTCTGGATGATATGAAAACTCCACTTTTCTACTGTATGCTGAAATAGAATGGATGTCAATTTCAAGAGAGTAGCACTTATGTGCCTGTTTGAATTGCACATGAACTTGTTAATTTTCTCATGGAATACTATTTTTACTTGAAAAAATAATTGACAGACTGTCATTATTGAGACTGAGGTATTTGGCAGACATTTTCTCAAAAATGAACAAAGTGAGGCTGTTTCTTCAAGGAAAACAACTGACAGTATTTGCTGCCAATGACAGAATTTAAACTTTCACACTTGATAGCTTCCCAATATTTAAAAACGTTTTGGATGAGATCAGTAATGATATTAACAAAAGGTATCTGTTGATATTATATAATGAAAGGTGTCAGCATATGAACAATAGGCATAACTCAGTGAGATACACCAAAAACTTATTCCTAAAAATGAAAGCGTTGTATAAGGATTCAGAAGACTACTTTAGCTCCATTGTCTCATCTGAAAATGAGTTTTCTGTTTCTTCAACTGTAAAATGGGTATACAGTAAGTCCACTACATATGAACGAGTTATGTTCCAAGAGCACATCTGTAAGTCCAATTTGTTAGTAAGTGCAACAAAATTAACCTAGGTCCCCAACTAACACAATTAGCTATACAATATCAGCTATGTTGCAGTTGCTTTTATGCTTACTTCCAGACATTCTGGGCTTCAAATAAAGATACTGTAATATTGTACTCTATACAATACTGTACAGTAAAGTACACAAAAGCACAACATGAGGATGCATCCTCATGACAATGTATGCCAGACACACAAACTAACTTATGTGATTGGTCGTGCCAATGCACATTCACATCTTTGAAAGTTTTCAACTTGAAGGTTTGTATGTAGGGGACTTGCTCTAGAGTAATAAATGTTCATGTATGTTCATAAGTTAATATGTAGAATTATATAAAACAAGTTATTGGCACATGGTATGTGTTGTGCAAGCGTTCTTTACCCTTATCACCGTCATCATTTTAGGAAGGAGGATCTAGACACCACCTTTCTATATAGGACTTCACAGTAGCCCTGGCTCTACCAAAGGCTCTGGTAATAGATATTGCCAGGTTCATAACCTCACCACTTACTAGCTAGTGACCTTGTGCAAGTGATTTAACAATATGATCATATGTAGTGACATGTATGGATATACTAATTTAAAATCATGTGATTATTGTGAGAAATAAGTGAGATAATGCATGTTCGTTGCTTAACCCAGGACCTCACACATTAGGTAAATGCACTTGAACTAGTAATTGGGGATTCAATAAATGTTTCTTGAATTGCATAAAATCACATTACAATATGATGACACTAAAATTTTCAGGATACACAGGTTTTGTGATACTTTTGAGCAGTAATACTAGCACTAACCTACTCTCTAAAAAATTCAGAAGCTCTAATTTGTAGCATCTGCCAATTTATGTGGTGTAAATACTCTCCCCACGGTTAATTTCAAGATAGCAACATGAAGTCACTGAGTACAAAGTTGGGAAGAAATTCTCATAATTGTCCCTTGTGAGCCATTACGAGCCGGCTACAGCATGGCACTGCTTTCAAGTGTACATTTGAAGAGGAATCACTCAATGAACCTCATATGAGGATTCTATTCACCATGGGGTGAACAGGAGGCTACACAGAGAAGAAAAACTAAAGGAAGTTGAGTTTTTGGTGCTTTGGAAATATTTTTGAAAGTTATTGTGATTTCTCACTAACTCACTCAGAACTTTACCCCACTTATAAACCTATGAAAACAAGACACTTCCTATGTAGTTTTAATAGTTGGGAAAGTTTTTATGGCATAAAACCTGGGGAAACAAAAACTTAAAGACAGAATTTAATCAGAAAATTTAAGACACATTTTTGCATGATTCCATTTATTAAAGAAAAATCTTTCCTTCCAGTATATTCTGCCCAACTGTGAAAATCATTTTAAAATTTTGGAAAGAGCAAATCCAACTTTAAAAAAAATTGGACAGTTAAAATACTCTGGTTCCAAAGTAAAAAAAAAAATAAGGCAAGATTATATAGTGAGAGTAGAGAAAACAAGATGAAGTGAAATCTCCCATGACAATCTGTCATATTAGCCATTATGAATTTCAACATCTGCAACTGAAAAGCTACAGAAGTCAAAAAAGAAAAAAGGTTCCCAAGGACTACAGACTGTTTGATGATGTTGCTCTAAGACTTCACCTTCTGTCTACTTCATGTAAAAAATAAATTAAGTATAAATAAGGAGGTGAGAAGAGCTGGTGTGGACTCAGGTGTGTTCGCAGGTGTGTGCTCAGGAGTATGAGAACAGGGCCAAATGTCTTTCCTCTCCCACACTCGCTACACAAAACTCTCCTCCATGTTGCTGCAGAGTAAGAAGGAGTCCACAAGCCGAGGCTGGACGAGTTGCTGGAAGTCAGAGTCCTCGAGGCCTTCGGGACAGACACCAGCCAATCTACGCAGAGCAGCCTGGGGAAAAGACGGAAGAGATGACGCAGGTCAGACTGGGCCCTGCTCAGGTCCATGTATCTCCTTCAACTCCCCTGAAAGATACATTTCAGGAAGACGCACATTTGCCAGACAATTCAGGCTGATCATCATCTTGGCCATCTGCCACCTTAGTGTTCACCTGGTAACAACAGCAACCGTATCAGTTGACCACATGGTTTCACTTGCGCCTTGGTCACTATGACAGATACCATCTGAAAGCTCTCAATGATCTTAATCCTGCTGTCTTGATTTTTTTTCAGTCATCTTAGGACTCCTGGTCATTTTAAAGGTCAGTCATTTTAAGGATCAGGTCAACTTAGTGTTATATTTAAGCTCAAGATGGGTTCATCCCAGAGACTGGAACTTCCAGAAGCACCAGTGGAATGTTATTGCTTCCAGATCCCTAGAGAAACCTTAGAACAGCAAGGTCTACTCATTTATCTGTACATTCAGTGAGGTTCTGTACAAAGCACTATGGGATGGGAGGGAAGGAGGAAAGAGAGGGAGAACACAGAGTCGAACTAGATAGGGATTCAGCCACCAAGAAATTCAAGGGCCAGCAAGGAAGATGAACAGGAAAAAGAGGTGCAGGCAGAATGAAATCACTCCCCACGCATTGTGAGGTGAATATATTATTCCTGGTTTATGTCCATGTGCTCCTGTTCACACTCTTCCCTGTGACATGAAACCCTTCCTCACTCATTTCTAGCTAGCAGATGCATTCATCCTTCAAGGCCTGGCCTATGGTCACCTTCCCTAATTACCCTGATGCAAAGACAGTTCATCACTCCCCTGTACACTCAGGGCCCCTGGGTTGACCTCAGCTTTCTCACAGTTGACTGTAACTGGTTTTAGGTTTGTAATCCCCCATACTAGGATTCTGTGCACCTTAAAAGTAGGGATTTTTTGTTGTTGTTGTTGTTGTTTTTGAGTTGGAGTCTCACTCTGTCACCTAGACTGGAGTGCAGTGGCTGCTTCCGGCCACTGCAGCTTCGACCTGCTGGGCTCTGGCGATCCTTCCGCCTCAGCCTTCCAAGTAGCTGGAACTACAGGCACACGTTACCACGCCCGGCTAATTTTTTTGATTTATTGTAGAGATGAGGTCTCGCCAAGTTGCCCAGGCAGGTTGTGAAGGGATTCTGTTTTATATTTCTCCAAATCTACAGCAGACAGCACAAGCATTGGCATGGGGCTCAATAAATGTTTGCTAAAAAGAAATGAACAAATGAAGTGCTTTAAAGTTGAAGTCTACTGATGAGCAACCTGAAACTAAATGTGAGCTGTGCACCTACCTAGACCTGTTTGCCACTTAACTGAGGCAATGCATACTAAGTGTTTAATGAATATTAATTTCTTCTCTCTTTCTGAGCAAAATACACAGCAGGGAACAAAGTGTCCCTTCTCTACCCACCCCTGGAAACAAAAAGAGTGGGGGGATATCTAGAATGACAGAATCAAAAAAAGGAAAGAATGCCAACTCTTATTGAGTATCTACATATAGCATCTCATTTAATCCCTACACGATGCTGCAAGTTCAATATTATGATACCCATTTTGGAAATAAGGAAACTAAGGCTCAGAGAGGGAAAGTAGCCTTCCGTAACATCACACAGCAGTCCAACTCCAAGGAACTCGGACCTACCACAGGCAAGACACTAGGTTATATTGAGTACAAGGCAGGGCTAGAGCTCATTACCTAGACGTGGCAGGTAGCCTGTTGCTGAGAAATCAGGCCAAGGAAATGAAAAGAGAGAATGGTTTGGGTTGGTTGTTGGCATCACAGGTGTTGTCATGTCCAAGCCAGATCAAGGAGAAGGAACATGTGTCTCTGTGCACATGGGCAGGATCTGAGACCCTAGTAGCAGGAAGTAGGCTCCGGGGACTGTCCCTAACTAATGTGTCCTGCCTCTCCTCTTTGCCCCAAGGACTAAAGAGGTTGAACTCTATAGCACTAACTCCTCTGTCTCTAGCTGGAAGAAATAACCCCACTGCCTGAGTTGTCACCATACAGATAGAGCCTCATCTACAGATGAGGATATGAGCCATCAAAGCCTTTTGCATCCCCAGAGTTAAAAATAAAGCAAGATGGAAGGGAGACAAAGAGAGACAAAGAAATAGAGAGAACATAGGCCTATCAAGAGAACAAATTAGATAGAAAAAGAAGACAGTCAGAGAAAAAGAGACAACAACAGAGAAACAGAACAAGAAAAAAACATTAAAACAGATAGAGATGAACTTAGTGAAGGGAAGGAGACCAAGTACGAGAGGGAAATGGAGAGACAAAGAGAAACAGTGACAAGGAAATAAAAGAGAGAAAGCGCCTGGGAGAAGGGAGGATAATAGGAAATATATAAGAGGAGGTAACAGGGCAAAGAGGAAAAGGAAGAATTAGAGAGTGGGAGACAGAGATGAGAAGGATTTTTTTTAAAAGGGGGAGGAAGAGAAATGGCTAGAAGCAGAGGCAACCTCTAGAAAGAGAGAAAAGCAAAAAACAAAGTGTGACAGAAAACAACAGAGAAAGAAAAGAGAGACACCCTCACCTCCCAGGGCCCCCCCAAAGCCTGCAGAACATGAACACCCACAGCAGCTCAGAGCACCTCCTCCTCAACATCCAGCAGCCTCAAAGGACCCTGCACCTTCCCAGCCTTTCTCTCAGCCCCTGCTTCCCTGGGAGGGTTAACAGCCAGTCATCCCAGAATCTCATTCCCAGACAGCCTGAAAACACCCAAGTATTAAACAAGCCCGGCAGCCCACTGACAGCCGCTTCATTAAGGAAAAATCAATTCTGTTTGCGAGAGACAATCTGCGCTGCCACTTTTCCAGACATGGGAGATGATAATTGAAATTTCCTCCCTGCACCTGAAGAGAGCCTTTGAAAGCAGAAAGAAAACCTTGGGGAAGAGCAGGAAAAGTAGCTCCCAACTCCATCTGCCAGGCGGGGCTCCAAGTAACACCCATCTCACCAGCCAGGGGACCACACCCAAATGTTAAAGCCCTTCTGGGGCCAAACTGGAGACACCCCTCAACACAGAGCTAGCAGCAAGAGGGGCAAGTCAGTTAGTACCAAAGTCAAACTCAAGGTCCTATGGAGATACAAAGAACTAGAAAAAAGTCCCTGCCCTAAGAAAGTTCCAGGCTACAGGTAGTGGGGGTGGGGGGGAGCGGGATAAAAATCCTCTCCCATGAGTCAGTGCTGTGAGACCAGGAGAGTCAGTGCAGCTAGACAAGGAGAGAAAGAGCGTGGCTGAAAACAACGAAAAATCAAAAGTCCAGGCCTCCAGAGTCAGGCAGGCCTGTGTTTGAATTCTAAGAGTCTCCCCTCACAATACCTGGAATGAGGATAATACAACCTGCCTCAGCCTGGGTCAAACAAGAGCAGACATCCAGGTATACACTGTGTGTTCCCTATCTTTGCACCACAGAGGCTTCTTGACAATTTCTTGGAGGAGAGGGATTTAGATCTGAGCCTTGAAGGATGTGAAGGATTTTAATAAACAGAGTGGTAGAGAGGGCATTTGCCTGGGGCAAGGGCCACGGCCCAGTTCAGAGTGCTCTGGCTTAGCAGAGTTGGACCGGGCCTGGAGACAGTGGAAGGCCTTCAGGCTCCAGGAGTGGATTGGAGCCAGACTGTGAAGGCCGAACAGGTGGACCGTTGCCCAGAGATCACAGAGAACCATGAAAGGGTTCCATGGGGGTTTCATGGAAGTGTCATGATTATAAATCACCATTAGGAAAATTGACTCAGCAGCCACATGAAGAATGAACTAAGGAGGGAGGGCCTCTCTTCATTATCCACCAACTCATCCACACATTAAAAATGGCATCCCTTTCTCATTTGAAAGTGCTTTGAGTGATTGAAGAGAGTAGCCAAGTCCTTCTGTGTGCTCTCCCGCAAACTAATAAAAATAACAGTGGTCGTAATAACAAGCCCTTACATCTGATTGTAGCTTTGTAGTTTCCCAAGTGCTTTCAATACTACCAACACTTCCTCAGGGCCCGCTCAGTCAGGCAGTAGCTGGCTGCCGGAGCTATGAAGACGATGGTAGTTGTAGCCAATCATTACATGTTAGCCAGCTAGTAATTTCCCCTCATTGACTCACTAGGCAAGGCAGAATTAAGAGGGTCTTTGAACTTGGATGAGAAAAAGTTAAATCTTTATTTTTACTAAACTCAACCTGAATCTTAGCATTTCCTTTTGTTATGAATGTAGCAACAACCATGAAGTTTTAGCCACCCCTGTGATTTGTTCACCAATAGAAATCACAGGTACTTTCATAGCCTATTATGGTTGTTGAAGATATCTTCAAATACTATTCATGCTCATCGCTAGTCAAGATTATAATACTTTTTAGACCCTAGTGGGTCTTATGTAATGTGTTGATTAAAAAGTACATATACTAATATATCACGTTTAAATGTTTTAGTAATTATTTTAATATAGTTAGTTTCCTTTTTAATTCTATGTATTCTATTGTATGCATTTAAAACATTTTTCTGAAAAGGGGTCCATAAGTTTCACTAGACCACCAAAGGCACAAAAAGAGTTAAGAGTGTCCTGCATGTACCAGATTAAAAGATGTGAGAGAGCAGAGATATTTGCCTTTTTGTTTCCCCATAGCCCAAAAAAGTGAATGGCACACAGTGTTATTCAGTAAATATTTGTTGAATACAATTTATAGCACTTAATGACTTAGCAAATATCATATAGCTCATGAATGGGAAGACCAGGACAGGTCTGACTGATTGCAATGCCCTACTGTTTCTACAACTGCACATTGCCCATCAGGAACTCCCAGAAACAAGATGAGCTCAGTTAAAAAACGATGGGGTGAGCAGAAGGCTTCACTGTGAAACAACTTGAAGGATCTTTAAATCTATCACTTTTCCTTGTGTCCTTTGAGGACCAAAGATCTGTCACTCTCTCCTGGAAATTAAACGGCATAGTTTATGCAATGGCTTCCCAGCTACTTAATGTTTCCAAGCGGAAGCTACTCTGCTTTGGGATTCCTTACAGCCCCAGTAGGGAGGCGTATATAGACAAAGCATGCATTCTCTGTCTAGCACTGTTGATCATTTCCTTCTTTTTTCCCCAGCAAAAAAGAAGTTGCATGGGGACCTCCCAGAATGCACTTGCTTGGGTTCAAAGGTGAAGATCCTGGCAGCTGGTTGAATAATCCTCTCTGTCCTGTCAAGTTCCTTCCCATCTCCTCTCACAAAGGAGGAGGAGGCTACCATACAGGTGAGCAGAAAGGCTCCCTCTGAGGGGAAAAAAAGGCTATTCTCACAATGTTCTCTTTGGAACAGGAAGGAGACACCTGCATCCCAGTTCCCATGCTCTGCAGGCACCATGACAATGACACCAACACTTAGCATTCCACCAGAACCTCAAAGGTTCTTAGTTACTAAAATTGTGGTGGTAGAACAAGGGGGAGTTTTTCTCAGCCTCCACCTTTCACGTCTATTACCTCACATAAATTTCATCACAATTTTATGAATTAAGTGAAACAAGTATTACAATTATCTTAAAGAGAAAAGCTAAGGTCCAGAGAGGTTTTATGGCCTACCCAAGCCAACTGTGGCAGAACCAGTTCCCTGGCCGTACCCCTACACTCCCCTCCCCCCCACATCTGCAATCCCAAAGGCCAGGGAAACAGCTAGGGGAAGACAGAGCACTTACCAGGCAGGCCACAAGCACGGCGTCACTGCTGTTCCTCTCTGACGGGGACCTGCAGAGCTCGATGAGACGGGACATGCCTGCATGAGACACAGGGAGAGCCTCACACCCAGGATGGGGACCTGGCCAGGCCTGACCCAGAGGGGCTGGTCCTTCCTCACACACCACTCTGCATGGTGCCCTGTGGAGGCAGGTGGCTCACAGGGCCCCAGCCGGCCAGTCCCCAGTCTGCCACAGAAGCGAGCTGAACCCACCAGGAGGAGTAGTATAGTGGAGATTTTCTGCTTCCTCAGAGAAGAACAGTCCCTGGTCAGGACAAGAATAAGCAGGAACATCAAAGCAAAAGCCACAAGGGCCAGAATACTGGTCACCAAGACCAAACCTAGTTAAAACTATAGCAGAGGTACTGCCTATTTCTCTAAGAAAGATACTTCTGACTTTCCCAGAGTGATGTTTAACGTTTATGTCTTTACCAGACAGACTTCTCGGATATACTTTTATCCCTCTTCATTGCCTATTTCAGTCAGAAAATATATTGTGGCTAAAATTACAGAAAACTACAGATTCTACAAATATTTCCTAGGGCTTTACTGAGAAAAGCTAAATAAATAACTTAGTTTTTCAACACAGATTACTTTTATCCAACTCTTTTTTTTTTTCAAGAACTCATAAGATAGCAGTAAAGGTATACAGACACTCTGTGTTTATTTTCCACTAAGTCTTTATGAAGCAGGAATTTTCTGCTGCCCCTGGCCACCTCTTGCCGTCCCTCGGGGTCCCTGATGATTGGTGACACTGCCATGCCTTTTCTCAAGCATTTCCCTCGAGCTCCTTTTCTCAGCCTTCACATCAGAATAACTCCTATTTACCCATCAAGCCACACGGGAAGACTCGCTTCCTTGTTAAAACATTCTTTGACCCACCCAGATAAACGTGGACTACTTCTGCATGCCAAATGTGCTATGGATATGCTCTGAGCATCACTCCCACAATACTCAAGTGTAAATATTTCTTTCCATATCTGTCATCTCCACGACACTGTAAGCCCCTGTGGTCAGGACAATGTCATATCCAGTGTTACATGCCCAGCACCTAAAACAGAGCGTAGCATAGAGTGGGTGTTCTGAAAATACTTGTTAGGTAAATAAGTGACTAACTGAATGAATGAATGATTTAATGAGCAAGTTCATGAATGAGTTAATAGTGAGTAAATAATCGATGCATTAACGAATGATTAAACTAAAGGACGAATCAAGGAGTGGATGAACAAATAAGTAGATAAGTAAATGAATGAGTAAATAACTGAATAAGTGAATAAATAAGTGAATGAACAAATGGGGTCCTAATTAACAGGGAGCCTTCAGGTGAGTCAACTTTTACCTTTCTAGGCCCTTTCTCTTGTTTTAGCCCCAGATTAAAAGCGAGATTAGAACCCTGGGCCTCTATTCCAGCATTTCCTAGCACCCAGAGAGTAGAGGTCACCCCAGACAGCCCTTACCCTGTGTCCACTGTTGCCACCATGAAATCAGGGTTGCTCCCAGCTCAAATCCCCCCAGCTCCACCTCAGCCACAGCCGGCATCACTCACAACTGAGCCGCACAGCCTCCCGTGCCACATCTGGGTCTCGACTAAGACGGGCCAGTGTCACTGCAGCTTTCTGTTGGACTCGCTCACAGGCTGCTACCTCAGCAGGGGTCCCAGACCTTGGCTTCTCGGACAGCATGCCCATGATAAGCTGGACCCCTGGAAAGGAAACAAACAGTCGGTACCAACCCCCAGAGTAAAGTCTTCCCCATAGGGCCAGCTGGACCAATGACTGCAAGGCTCAAACAAAGGTTGTCAGGATGACTTTGGGGGGGTCTCACTCACAGGGAAGAAACTGGACAAGTCCATTTTTCTATGCCTTCTACTCCCTGGGGATGTCTCTGATCCCACGTACCACGTCACTATACTTGGAAGGGATATCTGAAGACATCTTTATTTTTCTTAATGCTATTACTGGACTTTTACTACTGTGTTAAATGCAAAGCAAATACATGATCCCCAAAACCTCCCAAAAGCTAGCATGCTTTATATTCATCCTCATATCACCCCAAAAGAGATGGTACTAGAATTGTTCCATTTTGTAGATGGAAAAACTGAGAAGTCATATGGTTAGTAAATAACAGAGTCAGTATTCAAACCCACACAATCCCAGTTGCCACAGTCTCAACCACTATGCCATCCTTCCTCTATTGCATTATTCTACTGTAGATGTTACACTTTTATCATGTGATCCCTCTTGTCTTCTTGGGCTCTCCTTCTAGACTGTGAGATCCTCTAGGAAAAAAGCAAGGACTTTTCATCTCTGTGTTCTGTCTAACACAATACCAGGTACATCATAGGTCTCAATTACTGTTGAATGAGTAAGTGAATCAAAACACTTTGTAAACCATAAAAACCTCCATATATGCCAGATACTCTAATGTCATGTTCACAGGCTGATGGAGACCCACTTCCACTGACCACTTGAACAGAACATAAGGCTTTAAGTGTCTAAGAAACGGGGCACAAATGATACCACTCAGCCTCTCAGCCTCAGCTGGCTCAGCAAAGTTTCTCATTATTAGCTCAATCACATAAAATTAACACAAAATGATGTCTTCCAATTAGTAATAGAGCGATGGGGGATGGGTAAGTGTATGTTTGTTAAGACAGCAGGGAAGCCTGGGAGGGGGGTTTAGCAAGAGCAGAGTCAGCCGGCCCAGGCTCCCAGCTCACTCTGCCTCATTAGCGTCTCTGGTTTCCAACCGGTTGCTAATTGCTCCCTTATTTCCCAGTCACAGGAAGCCCTCACCACTCTCTGCTCCCAGCTGCAAGGCAGCCGCCTTGTCCTCCAGCAGACTGCTTAAATCAGCGTCCAGGCCGATGAAACCTGGCCCTGCATCACCTGGACCTTGGTGGTGCCCTCAGCACAGGGTGGAACAGGAGGGCAGGTGGGAGAAGAGATGCTCTCAATGAGGGGTCAAGGCATTCAGGTTGCCCTGACCTGCTTCCCCACCCTCACTCCTTCCCAGTCACTTCAACTTTCTACAGAGGCAAAATCCAATATGATAGAAATGATTTAAAGTTGGAATGCATCTTGGAGGTTGGTAGGAACAGATTTTACCTTTGGAATCATAATGAAATATTATTGACCGGCCCTTCACCAACTAGTTAAAATCCCACCTCCACCCTACCCCACCCTGAGACTACCTTTCTCTTCCTCCATGCCTTATTTTCTCTGGGGCACTGCACACCATCACTACCTGACGTTTTCTGTCTTCTTGTTCATTGTCTGTCTCCCACTAGAGCTTAAGCCCCAGGAAGGCAAACAAACATTTACACATATGGGCCCAGTTGCATGCCATATATGTTCTCATGCAAACATGGATATGTACATACGTGCATACTTGTGCATAGGCAGTCACCCTATGTACAAGTACAAAGGCACATAATTCCCTACAGCCAGATAATTCATAGAGCATGTACACTGCTGCAAAGACATACCATTCTCCTGGATGATGTCAGAGGCACATTGCTCTAGGACAGACATGTTTGCTAAGATGGTCACAATCTGGAAAAGAGAATAAGAGAATAAAGAAACTAAGAAAATTGGCACACCTGATCTAAACGGTACGCTCTGCAGACAGGGCAGCCAAAGGCTATGAAGTTTTCCCTTATCCCATGACTCCTGGCCCATCTTTTCATGGTATTTTCTTCCATTCTCCTGGGCTCCTGCCACCCAGATATATTTCCCCCATGCATGATGCCCATTCGTCAGCCTATGTCCTTGGGATGACACCCTCAAGGGTCCCACTGGATACCCTGGCCCAGCCATCTTTGTGCAGAGCCCCTCTGGTCCCAAGCCCTGAAATGCAGATAGAACTGGCAGGTCGCTGGGCCATCCAACGCCTCTGTGCTGGCTTGTCCTCCTGAGAGCTGGTCCCTGCCCTAGATTGAGTTCCAGCATCCCGGCTTCTTTCCCAGGTACTAACCTCCACCTCTATTCAACCTGAAATGAATGGAGCTAAGGTCAAGTGAGAAGAAAAGGCAGCATGACAACCCCAAGGCATTCAGTATTATGTGGAATCTGATGAGAAAGTTCTTACTCAGTTGCACTTTACAAGTCTGTTGTCTATAAGTCTTTCTTATAAGTCATCACTGAAAGGCTCTGCCTGTAGGTAAGGGATACTGATACCAGGTAGACAGTGAATCCTGGTTACAACCACACGGGCTATAACCAATCTCACCCACACCCTGTGGTATATAGCTGAGGGAGCACAGAGAACACACAGCACAAACTGAATTAAGGAATGGGCCAGCAAGGGACTCATTCCAGGAACCCCAAATTGTAAAGGGTACCAGAACACCACTAGAGTATACTGGAAACATGATACCTATTAACTTAGATACCTCTCACAACACTGTTCCTGACATAAACAGCAAAAAGAAAATTCACCCACTTTCATAGAAGCAGACAGCACTCTTGAGTGGTAATTAAAATAAATAGTAAAAGGAATTAAAAAAAAAAAAAACACTTCTCACTGGTGCAGGCCTGTCTCTCTTGAAAGACTTTTTTCAAAGCTTGTGACATGGTATAACTGAAGGCCATGCCCTCACCTCTGAGACAGCAATTGACAGTCTCCTGAGTACAATTCAGGCAGCTTACCTTCTGAAACTGGATAACATGATAACTACCAAGAAGAAAATCTAGATCTTAATTGGTTTAATACTGGCATGCTACTCTGGATAACAAATGCATATAAAAATCTCTTCTTTTAAACAAAAGGGAAAAGTTTGCTGTATTAATAGAATGGCTATGTCCCCTTTCCCTCTAAACACATGTTGGAAGGGGATTTCGCATTCTTAGGCAGCTGTGGCAGCCATGTGTTATGAGACAGCCCCTTCCAGCTCAGATGCAGTCAGGGTCTGGGTGGATAAACATGACTGCGGTGGGTTGCCAGGAGAGAGACAGGAGAACACCCCGAAAACTTTATCCTGAAGGCAACACTGTACCGCCAGATGTCTTTTGAGGGAGGTGACAAACTCATATTGGAGTTTAGAAAGATGATAGGACTGAAGGAGGCATGGAACTTGGACGTTCTCCCCACCCCCACCTTTTAGGATTTTGTTTGTGAGCTAAGTAAAAGGAGTTAGAAGAAAAAGCTGGATCAAAGATGCAGTAAAAAAAAAAAAGAAGAAGAAAAATAGAAGTTTCCCCAAGAAGCAAGGAGTACACAGTCTCATGAGGGAGGAGGCATAAGGCCAAGTCCATGTCAGTTTACAGTTTATTTGACTTTCTCTGGGCTGTTAGCAGCAGCAGGAAACTCTGTTCCCAGCACAGAGAGGCTGCTACACTCCAGCCATCACCAGCCTGACCTGTCTGAATAAAAATACTTGCTTGGCATGCAGATCCACGAAGGAAGCAAGTTGGCAGGGGAGGGAGGGGATGAGGAAGGGAGGGAAAAAGGAAGGAAGGAAGGAAGGACAAAATACAAAAAGAAAAGGAAAGCTTTGTCTGCAGCGACGGGGTTCATTACACAGTAATTATTAGCTGTGTCACAGACACCAAGTAGGTCTTTGTGTCAGACTAATTTAGATCCTGTTAATGAAAATTACTTCCTCTTTACAGAGACTGTACCCCATGTGGTTTTCTGGAGGTGCAGATGAAGTATTCAATTAAGCACAATTTGAATAAATGCCAATTATGCTCTGCTTTGAGTCCCCCTTTTGAAACACCCTTGTATGCACCATTATGTAGGGGGGAAATAGGTCAATGTTGATCCTCACAGCCAAGCCCATGGCTGGGATTTTAGGGATAGCTGGTTTACCTGACTGGATATAAAATAGCCAAGGGACAGAGTGCAGGAGCCAGGCAGACAGTTTCCCCTGGCCCAGGCTACTATAGCCCTGAACATCTGATCATATTCAATTAAGTTCTAGTCCTCCTGAGTGCAAGGACGCTGTTCCCCTACAGTTATTTGGTGACTCCAGAGGACATCAGGCATGAGAAGAGTCCGAGGTGAGAGGCAGTATAATGTTAATAGCTAAGCGTGTGGCTCAGCCTATGTCTAAATCCTGACTTTTTCACTAATTTTCCTTATGACCTTGGCCACGTTACCTAACCTTTCATGTCTCAGTTAATGAGGTTGCTTTCATTTTCTATTGCTGCTGTAACTAATTACCACAAACTTAGTGGCTTAAAACAACACAGTTTTATTACCTTGCAGTTCCGGAGGTCAGTAGTTCTAAATGAATCTTACACAGCAGAAATCAAGGTGTTGACAGATCTTTCTTTATTCCTCCCGGAGGCTCTAAGGGAAAATCTGTTTCCTTGCTTTGTTCAGCTTCTGGAGACTGCTCATGCCCCCTTGGCTCTTGGAGGCGCATCCTTCTGACTTCTGCTTCCTTAATCACCTCTATTCTTTCACTCTGGCCCTCCTGCCTCCCTCTTATAAGAGTCCTTGAGATGATTAGGAGTTACCTAAATAAATCCAGGATACTCTTCCTATATCAAGATCCTCAACTCAATCATATCTACAAAACCTCCTTTGCCATGTAAAGTGCTTATTCACAAGTTTTGGGGATCAGGACATGAACATCTTGGGGGGGCTACCACAGGAGATAAAAATGAGTCAATTCAGCTGGGGGGGGAGGGTTCGTGCCTATAATCCCAGGAGGCGAAATGGAAAGATCACTGGAAGCCAGGAGTTTGAGACCAGCATGAGCAGCATACCAAGACCCTGTCTGTAAAAAAATAAATAATTCATAAGAGATTTATGAGCATTCAGTGAGTTGATGTCTCATCAAGCACCCTTCGCTAAGTAAAATAAACAAAACTTGCCTCTGGAGAGTAGAACCTGAAACGACCCAGGCCTTTAAAGACTGTGTCAAGACGCCCTAACCAACCCGACACGCAGCACCTGTGAGGCTGAGCACCAGTGGCCAAGATGCACTAGTAACGTGAGAGCCTCACCAAACAGGGGGCCTTGTACCAGAACAGGAGGAGCCCTTCAAACCAGAGAAACAACAAATATGTGCTTACAACCTTCTGTGGCATTTTGAAATTTTCTTTTCTTTTCTTTTCGAGCTGTGGTCTCACTCTGTCGCCCAGTCTGGAGTGCAGTGGCACAATCACAGTTCACCACAGCCTTGACTTTCTGGGCTAAAGCAGTTCTTCCACCTCAGCCTCCCAAGTAGCTGAAACTACAGGAATGCACCACCACACCCAGCTAATTTTTTGACTTTTTGTCAAGACGAGGTCTCGCTTTGTTATCCAGACTAGTCTCAAACTTCTGGGTTCCAGCAATCGTTTTGCCTCAGTCTTCCATAGTGGTGAGATTACAGGAGTGAGCTAGAGTGTCCAGTTTGAAATTATTTTTTTCTTCAGTGTCCAAAGACCTTCAGGAAATTGAGGCAAATAGCAAATCGACCCCAAACAGCAGAGGACCTCCTCATGCCACTGGTTCAAAGAAGAAAGGCCCCTGTGTGGTAGGAAAGAGGTTGGCAGAGCCCTTTGATGTCAGCACACACAGAACAAAAGGCTTACCCTGTACTGGCCAAGAACAGGTGTTCTGGAAACACTTGACTGTAGACCAGTGCCAAGGCGTGAGCCAGGCCTGCCTGACATCCTAGCAGTGACTCAGCAGCCAGCCTTGATCATACCCTGACTCAGCCCATGTTCCCTTTTATTAGCTATGCGTGTAGACCAAACTGTACAAAAGACAAGTGAGGAATACCCAGAAGACCCCAGAAGGTAATCCAATCTAATAGAACTTGCAACAAAGAAAACCTGGCATGTGTTTAATGAGAAGTTATGATTACTTTTATGCTGTGCTGGAATTTGGACAAAAAAGCCAACAGTTCATACAGCTATATCAGAATTACCAGGTGGAATATTTAGATTTCTATTATCACTGTGTTAACTCTGTGAAATCTGCAACAATGTCAACTGTGACCCTGAGACCAGTAAACAAAACCATTGTCAGCTCCTAGGGGAAGTTCAGTGCTTCTCTCTGTCTCACCATCTTCCCTCCATATCACTTCTCTACCAAAGAGCAGAAAGAATCCAAATAAGGACATTTGTTTGAAGAGTGAAGGGATCTGAGAAAGGAAAGTTGTGGTCTCTTTGAACACACTTCCTTTCCCAAGACCAGAGAGGCAAGGAGGCCCAGGAGAAGCTATGGCCTTCTCCTCTTTGCTCTCTGTGGGGTACCTCCCTCCTGGTAGGTATGGCCAGCAGCTCAGAACCTGAGAGGGCTGGACAGCTGTGGAAACTAGCCCATCTAGGCTGAGAGACAAGCACATGACTCCCTCTCTCTGGTACTTGTGTCTTCTCACGACAGGCCCAACTTTCCCTCTTCACTGCTAAAAAGGCAAGACTGGATGGCTGAGACTTAGGCTTTGGAGACAGAGCCACAAAGCCATAAAACTGTTTGGGATGTAGGTCCCAAGCTGATAATGACATAAGCCAAAGGACTCTCCTGGGTAAGGCCCAACTCCCCATCTCTGAGGGCTGCATGGATGTTGGGGTGTAAGCCTCACAGTATTAAAGAGCATGTACATGCCAGACCAGATTCCCTGTGCCTGGTTTGCCCACGGCTTGGTAGGGAGGGGTTTCTGGTGGGTCAGGACTGGGGGGCGTGATCCTGGGTTCTTCCAAACTTCTCCAGATAGGTTGATATGTATATGTCTTCATACACAAATAAACACGCCCACCCCTTTGAATGGCTTACAGTCCTTATCACACACACAACACCCCCTCCATGCACACACAACTTACATGTGGCCATACACAAACTGAAACATCACACATTAATTCATATTTTACAACACTCCTCACTACTTCAACTACATTTTCCTGACCCTACCTTCCTGCCCTAAAGCTGACATTCCCTGTCTCAGACCTGTCCCAATTTCTGGTTCTATTAGAGACTCCTGTTTCATTCATTACTGAGTACCCACTTTGGTTCTAAGTATTTTATAAGCTGTATCCTATCTAATGTGAGAAGGAAGGAAATGTTAGTATCCCCATTATACAGATGAAGAAATTATCACTAGGAGAGGTTGAATGATTTGTCCAATGTCATACAGCTGGGAAATGGCAGAGCCAGGATTTGGGCTCAGGTCTGTCTGAATGCAAAACCTGTGCTGTTTCTAATGTGTCATACCTGCATATAATAAAGCTTTATAAACTATAGAGGACTTCTGAGACATGAGTCAAAATTGCAGTCCCTGGTAACTGGCATTTCTGATCAGTGGGCTTCTGATAAATGATAGTCACAGTGAGACCCCAGAAATGCTACAAAATCTGGTCATTCTAAAATGCCAAACAGATGATTTCTATGGGAAATATATACCAGCACCTCTGCCTCTATAAAAGCAATTAACTCCTGAAGGTCACAAAAAAAATAAGGCTCAGTAAAAGTCTCTGTTGTGGGTTAGATAAGATAACCAGGTCCCTTCCACCCTAGGTTGTCACTGTGTGATGGGCAAGGGAGGTTCGCCAACACTCCTGGAGACAGCTCCTTTCCCACCTCTCCATCAAGTCTGTAGCTGGATTCTCTGGGCAGCATGACCCCTGGAAAATACCTTCTGGGCATGGAAACACAGGACTCTCCAAATCGCCTGTTAGGCAAGGGGTTCTCCTCGATACCTGACCATGTCAGCTGCAGTCCACACCACCTTCCTCTAGAGTAGTTGGAAGGGAATGGCGAAGCGCCCGGGCCTGAGGCTGCTCTTACCACCCAAGGGTGGGTACAGGGTAGGCATAGCCAGCCAAGCTTTTGTTGGACAAGTAAGTGGACCCAGCTTGCCAGGATGACAGAGGGGTTCTCACTGAGATGTCCAAACAAAAGTGGACAGGGTAGATCCAAGAGGCTGCGCACAGCACTGGTGTCATTGGCAGATTCATTACCGGAAGCCTCACGGGGCATTTAATCTCCTAAGTATTTCAGGGGGCGGTGAACACTTCAGAGCCTAATTCATCTTCTTTGTCTTCATTACAGAGAGCCCTCAGATCACCTTAATCCTCCCTCTGCCACAGGAAAGAGCCATTTGTTTCTTTAATGGGTGCGCGCTCCTAGCTAAGTGGTTGCTCTGAGCCAGGGCAGAAGGTGAGGCCATCCTGAGGACAGTGGGACCCGTGCCCGGCTCAGACAGTGGGGTCACAGCAAAAGCTCCTGACTTCTACAGCTTGACAACATTCTCTCCCTACCCAGAGCCCCTCTTCCCTAGGAATCAGTGACACTTCAAGAGGGAGCCAGTCACTCCTTGTGGTAAGAAAGGGGTCACAGGATGTTCGAGATTGAAGAGGCTATACCCATTTTACAGATGAGAGAACTCCTCTCTGGAGGGTCCCATTCAGTGCTGCACGCCACTAATATAACATTGACAGTGGCTTCCATTGATTCAATATTTTCTTTGTGCCAGGATCTGTACCAATATTTTATAGTCATTTGTTTATTTAATTCTTATTTCTACTTTATAAATAGTTTTATTCACTTTCATTTTACAGATGAAGAAAGTGAGGTTCAGGGTGAATTGCCCAAAGTGATATGAACACTAGCAACTGAAGAGTTTCAAACTCAGGTCATCTGACTCCAAACTCCCTGTTCTTATTGCCTCACTACTGGAACTTGTATGAAATGACCAGAGTTAGTCACAGGAGAAGCACTTGGAAATGAAGAGACCTAAGAGAGACCCAACTGCAAGAATCTAGCTCAAGAAGAAATGAGAGTGAGGAAGGCAGATCCCACAGTGTGGGCGCTCCAGCACCCCACCCCCTTATAATCAAGGGCTGTGACCACAACAACTGACATTGGACATGCCCCCTTTTGGAGTCAATCAGGTCAATGGTCAGCCCAGTAGACCACCGCTTTTTATGTTTGTGCTGTCATACTTTGTCTCTGGGTGGGGGTGGGGGTGGGGGACCTGAATAACTCTTAGAAATGAGACCTTATCATACATGGCTTGGAAGGCTATGTTAAGGATTTTGTATAATTCACTATTCGGGCTCTTCCCTGGAATGTGAGGCTTGAAAAATAATACCATTCAACATTTATTAAGAATTTAATAGGGGCCAAGCCTTGTATCAGGTCCTTACCTATATTATCTCACTCACCTTCACAATAATCCTGCAAAGTAGATAGCAATGTCCCTACCTACAGGTTAAAAAAATATATATATCCAAGAGGCTCTGATGTACCCAAAGTCACTCAATTAGTAAATGGCCCAGGCATGACCAACACCCTTGATCCCACAGCTACACTGCCTCCTCCCTCAATTTTCAAAGAGGGCAGCTGGTGAGAGTCAAAGATCAAGGTCTAAGCCAGGATTTAAATTTAATCCTGATTTAAATGCTGGCTAACTACTTACCAACCACATGATTTTGGGAACATCCACTTGAGCCTCATTGCTCTTATTTATGAAATGGGGTACATATCAACAACGTCACAGTATTATTAGGAACCCTCATATGTAAATGCTTAGATACTAGAAAGTTTTCTAAATGGGAGTCTATGGTCAGCCTCACTAATGATATGAAACAACTGGTGAAGTGTCATTCTGCTTCTTCCCCTCCATAGCCCTAACAGGCACTGGGGAACTTTCCCAAGGGTGCCAGCTCTGGGCTAGAGGTCATAAGAAATCCTGGGGAAGTACAGAACAGGGATCATACTCTCCAAGGGAAAATAAGATACATGAATTAATTAAGAGAAATAAATGCCATTCGTGGAGTCAACACTTCATTGTGAGGTATAGAATCTAAGTAAAGGGAGAAATTCCAGAAAGCTGAAGCAATCTGGGAAGGCTCTCCTGGAGCCGCTGGTGTAGGAGCTAGAACTCAAAGCCATGGCAGCTTCAGCTAAGAAATTGAGCTAGAAGAAACAGATGGGGGTGGGATTAAAGTGCAAACAGGGACAAGCTGGGTTGCTTGCTAGAGGATCATCTAACTTAGAGCTCAGGTACCAAGTGGGATTTATAGAGACCTAAAACCCACCTGATCCATCACCCCCATCCTTAATGGGGAAACGGGAGGCTGAGTATTACCAGAGGTGGGTTTGAATAAAATTGCAGAACATTGAATATCAAAGAGCCCTTAAAAACCCCCTCATTCAGTGTTTTCAAACACTTTTAGCAGTAAGATCTTTTTCCACCAAATATAATCTCCTATAAAGCTCAAATATTTTTAAAAATTGTAACTGATACAGAGGCTGAGGCCCAGCATGAAGGTTCTGCTTCAACCCCCTGTTTTTTATGGAGGCAGACAGGGAAGCAATTTATTACAGGGTTCAGTGTCAGGCAGGCATCAGCATGATTGCAACAAGACCTTCAGAAGAGGGTCAGAGACTTCCCATGCGTCTATCTGCCTCCCAGGATGGACAGTCTGAATGGAGATAGAAGAAGGCCCTATAGTGGTTGGGATGAGTAGGGAGGAGTTTAGAGAAAGGCTTCAAGGTCAACGAGAGATGTAGATAACATATCCCTCCAGCTCCTATGGCATACAAAGCACACAGCACCAGAAAAAGGGACTAACGGAACTGACCATGTGCTGTCAGGTCATGCTGTTTCCCCCAATCCTGAAAACTAAGCCCTGGCCTGATAACCTCTGTCTCCATGGTTACTGATTACAGGGCCTGGGGCCTTCCAAGCCTCTCACCTGATCCCGGGTGTATGGCGTGTCCACTCTCTGCTTGTCACTGCAGGCTTCCAGGAGGACGCGGATGGCATTCAGCTGCAGGAGCATCTCACAGGCCATTGTGTCAAAGAAGGTGATGTTGGCAAGGGCCGCAGAGGCCAGCAGGAAGACTTCTCCAGACGAGGCCTCTTGGCACAGTTCTGAATGACAAAGGAGAAAGCATAGCTTCGGGGCTGAGTGTTTTCATATCTGTTTCATTTACTCCCACAATTACTCTGGAAGATCATTTGGGCAGGGGTTATAATGCCCATTTTACAGATAAAGAAAGCAACTAGAGAGGTAAATGTATCTGTTTACATAGGTGGGAAAGCTGGGATCTGAAACCTGGTATGTGACGCTTATTCACTCCTTTATCCAACAAGTATTGATGGAGTGAACACTAGGTGTCAGGCACCACTGGGGTCTTGGGGATGGCACAGTGATCAAAATAGTTCAGGTCCATTCCTTGTTGAGCTTACACTCAACTAGTGGGCAAGAGAAAATGAACTTTTAAAAAATTATTATAAGTAATTGCAAGTTTTGATAAATATAAGGAATAAAATAAACAAGTGCTAGGACACAGAATCACTAAGGGCCCACTGAAGTGCATAAGGAAGGTGTCCCTGAGAATGTGACTTTACAGCTGATATCTTAAGGGAAGAAAGAAGCACATCATGAAAAGGGGAGGAGGACGATCTAGACCAAAGGAACAGTACACACAAAGGCCATGAGGCAGGAGAGAGCTCCTTTTGCATTTGTGTCTCCAGTTATAACTGCTAGCCTGCTGCTAAATTGGCCTTAAGAAAGAGTCTGATGGTAAAACAGAGACCCTATCCCTCTAGCTGCCATCTGTAGAGCCTCAGCACTTCCTTTTGGTTCCAGAAGAAGGGTCAGCAGCCTGCAGGGAAGTCCTATACGAAGCCCCTGCATGTCAGCATCTTCCTCTCTGATTCTAGTGGTCAGAGCCCAGCCCTCACCAAATTCTCCCACTTACTATTTGTAATTGTACCAAGGGTCTTTCAGGAGGAGAGTGGCCCCGTCACTTCATCACCTTACACATCCTCCCCATCCCATGTGGGCTCCAGAGGACCCAGAATGGACACCCATCTCAGGAAGAGATCATGGCAGGGCGCTGTCCATGGTTCTTCCCTCATCCCATTGGACCAGACTTCTCACCCTCAGCTCTAACTTTTCTGCAGGCCAAGTGCTTCCCTCGTCCAGATCTCTCCTACTGATAACATCTCTGTAAACCACAAAAGAAAAAGCCACACTTCAGGAAAACAGGCCCAGGAGAGAAAGAAGGTTCAGGTGACAGAGTTGAGCTGTGTTCTATCCTGGTGCCTAGTTCTTGCCTCCGAAGAGTCTGTAATTTCAGGTTCTGACATTGCAACTGACACCTTCCAGTGCATGCAACCATGTGTCCCTACAGAAGAAGGGACACACAATAACATTAGTTGAGCACCTGCAGTGGGGCTTGCACTGTGCCATTAAACTCTGAGCACCCTCAAAGTAGAAAATGTTTGTCTCCATTCACAAGTAGCTGAGTCTCAGAGAAGCTTGGAGTAGCAGCTGTTGCTGCCATTTATGGAGCGTTTACTCTGTGCCAGGCTCAACTGTACATTTTTTTACCTAATTAAGTCATTTAATTCTCACAACAATCTAATGTTTATCACTTTGTAAATGAAGGAATTGAGGATTCAAGTGTTAAGTGATTTGCCTGTGGTCTTATGGCCAGTAAATAATTGCTGGAGGCTGGACTCAAATCCAGGTCTGCCTGACTCTAAAGCCCCCAATCTTCCTACACTCCAGTTTGCTTCTTCTTTCTCAGCCTCTTTGACTCATTCCCAGTGATGCCCCCAAGTTCCAGTCCTATCGGGAGGGTAATGCCAGCCTGTGAGCAGCTGTGCTCCCCAGAGCCCGGGTGTGACCACTGAACAACTCAGTCTCAATCTAACCACACAAGGCTGGAACAACAGATTAGCCAAGGGGTTAAGAACTCTGTGATTCCTATTATCCAATGATTGCCTCATCCTCTGATTTTGGGAGATTCACTGGGGTCATCCCAACCCTTCCAGGCCACCTCCCTATATCCAGGGTTTGGGGTGAAACCACAGAGCTCAGTGGCCCACTCTGCTATAAGATTTCTTCTAGGTCCAAACAGTCCCTCTCATTCTTATGCAGTTGCTGTTACTGCCGACACAGCAATTATTAACACAACCATCTAAGTGCCTTTTAATTTTGCTGCACATTTATTTGAACTACAGTCTGAGTCACCTGGGATGTCTTAGGAAGATTAAATTGAGGATTCCAGTGACTCATTTATAAATGTTTCCAGGGAATGGCAAGAAATTGGAGGGCTATTTCCCACCAAAGAACGGAGCTCTGGCCTCCCGCCCAGAAGATATCTGCTGAATCTCAGAGTGGACTCCACAATGCATCTTCATCAGGGTGAAATAAACAGGAAAACGTCCCATCTCCAGGGAGAAATCCAGCTTGGACAAAGAAGCAGCAGGCTAGGTTTACGACAATAGTGAAAGGTCATTTGGATCATATATGTTTGGGTTTGTTTGTTTATTATTTGATTCCATTTATAAATTGAGAGATTTTCCATAAAATTTACAATTTATGTCTTATTTTTAAAAATCTTGGCCTTTCCAGGACAGGATCAGTGGATCAGTCTGTAACCCCAGCACTTTGGAAGGCCAAGGTGAGTGGATTGCCTGAGCCCGCGGGATCAAGACCAACCCAGGCAACTTGGTGAGACCTATTCTCTACAACAAATCAAAAATTAGCCAGGTGTGGTAGCACGTGTCTATAGTTCCAGCAACTTGCAAGGCTGAGGTGGAAGACTCGCTGGAGCCCAGCGGGTCAATGCTGGGGTGGCCGTGAGCTGTGCCACTGCACTCCAGTCTGGGTGACAGAGTGTGACTCCAACTCAAAATAAATAAATAAATAAATCTTGGCCTTTCCTACATGGCAACAATCAATTGGAGCTCACCAGTGACTGCTCCCTTTTCAATTTGATACAGAACTCAAACCTCCTTATTTCCTCCTTCCATCTGGCTCTCTTCAACTGATTTATGTTTCTTGCTGGTCTCTGGTGGATGTCTGAGTATGAAACCCCTAGAATACGTGAATCCCAGTGCTGTTGTGTGGGCTTGAGAAAGTTCCTTGACCTCTCCAGGCCTAATTTTCTTCTCCTGGAGAGTACGCATGGGACTTTACTGTCTCTTGAGCTCCCTCCAGCCAAGATTTTCAACAGTTGGCTTCCATGTTTTCATAAGTTTGAATGAATGTGAATGCTGGCAAATTGATTTATCCCAGTCTGGCCTATGGGTGCCACTGCCCCGTGACTAGAATCAGCCATCAGGTCAACTTAACTGATGTCTCCTATGTGCAAAGTACTTGCAGATCTTAAAATTGCAAAGCCAGAAGGACCCTTGGGAGAAATGAGTTGCAAAACTGCTTTCTTTACACATTGGGAAAACTGCAGAGTGAGCTGTAAAATGTGACGTGGTAAGTGAGTGGCGGGAGCTCACACAGTGTCTTCCCAGGGCTGCTGCTCAACAGGTCTTGTTGAATGGAGGAGTGAAAAGCCAGAGCCCAAACCCAGGGTTCTGACTCCTAGCCCAGGGTGCTATGCTGCCCCTAAATTTGATATTCTCAGCCCCGATTTGGTGACTCCAAGAGCTAACCCCAACATTTATCTTTTTTTTCCTTTCCTTACATAGTCTTCTTATGTCTCTAAGGGCCAGCCCTATTCTTATTCTACAATAAGCATCAGAGATAGAAGTAAAAATACAGATCACCATCAACACTTTTAAAAGAAAGAAGTGGTTTGCAAAACAAGTCCCCTGAGGGTTGTTATCCAGATGAGTCCCGGTTGCTGTAATTCAGTAAAGAAAGACGAGGAAAAGAGCATATTCTAGACAGGAGGCTATGATTCTCCTGCCAGAAATACATACGTCTGACTAAGGGAACCTAGAAGAATTAATGCTTTCAAGGCTCCATGACGTGAGACCTGTGGTGGGATTTCAGGCAGCAAGCTGTGGTGAGCTCGTGCTCTGTGAAAAGCCATCTGCCCCCATGTGTTGCTGCCACAGTCATTGGGTACACAAATGACTGGGACATTTAGGAACAGAGCCTATCAGAGTCTCTCTGGCCAAAGATCTGAACCTCAAAATTTGAGGCCTCACTCCTCCCTGGGGCTTGTCCTGGACTCCCTTATAAAAGACCAATTGCTCCCAGACTGATCACACTTCAGGTTGCTTCTTGGAGAGCTACCTGCATTTTAATAGGAAAGTCTTGACAATAGAGCGCTCTTTAGGGTCTGACTCTGACCCATTAATAGTGGAATTTCAGCAAGTGAAGGAGATATTTGGGGTGTACTGAGGAGAGGACAGGAAGACCTTACTGGCTCTTGAGAAGACAGTTGTACCAAGGCCCTCTCACCCAGTGGTCCCGCACACCCAGGGTGACTCACTGACAAGGGCTGTCACAATCTCCTCCATGCTCTCTAGGAAGCTGCTGAGATGCTGGGTGAAGGGAAGGTGTGGGGAGGTGACCTGGGCCACCACGGCCGCAGCCTCAGCCCGTGTGGCTTCTGAGTGGCTGTCGTCGGTCAGGATGTCGGCCAAGCACAGAACACCATCTACCTACAGTTGGAGAGAAGGAGCTTTACTGTTGCATCTTGGGAGGGCACCAATGCTTATGACAGAAATGAGACCAACTCAAGTCCCAACAAGGCCAACCCTGACTTCCCAGAACAGCCCGGGACCCAGTGTGGAGCCAGGGACAACGTGGTGACAAGGACTTCAGGATGACCCAAACTCTGACACCTGGAAGCCTCTCCTTTGACTCCAGCAGAGACCAGTAAGCTCTCATGGACTTTCTAGAAGGCAGACATCAAGCCAAGTGTTCAGAGGCTGGACCCTGGTCATCCACCACAGCAAAACAGAGTAGCAGGAACAGTCACTTAGAAATGTCAAACATCCCCGAACTCCAATCATGACTCCCTCTCCCTTGCTTTTATGAACTTGATATTAGTCACTTAGCCTGCCTGAGGTTCTGTTTCCTCACCCATCAACAGGGTGTCAGGGGATTAGAGATAAAGCAGGCAATGCCTGATCCAGAAAAGATGTCCTGGAAATGCTGGTTCCCTCCTCCCTTCCTTGGATTTAGAAACAGGCTGAGTTCAGTCTTTCCATCCCCATTTTGTCCTCCACCATCCTCCCCCATAGAAAGGGGGCTGCTTCCCTGAAGGCCTTGTTGTCTATGCCCAATCACAGAGGAGCAAACCTGGGCCTGACAGCACATGAATGCCAGATAAGGATGTCATTTTCCTAGCTCTGTCCCGGTCAGAGCTGCTCTTTGTATGAGAATAGCTTTTACGTATCAAGTGCTTATAGTGTGCCAGGCACCACTCTAAGTAGACTACATATGTGATTATACCATACATTCCTGACAATAACCCTCTAAGGTCAGTATTATTATCCCCATTTTATAGATGAGGAAACTGAGACACAGAAAGGTTCACTGACTTTCCCAAGATCACCAACTTTAAAAGTAGTTCATTTGGGATTTGAACACAAATGGTCTTGCTTCAAAGCCCAGGTTTTGGGGTTTTTTTGTGTTTTTGTTTTGTTTTGTTTTGTTTTTTAAGTTGGAGTCTTACTGTCGCCCAGACTGGAGTGCAGGTTTTGTACAGAACATTCTGCTGCCTCCTGAGAAGGCACACCTGAACTCAGACCAAAGTCTCCATCAAGGGTCAAAACTTGAGACTTGGAGGAAAGGGGGTAGTCACTTGTCAAGATTAGCTCAGCAATGCTGCTACAGTCCCCAGATGCCCCCAGACCCCAGCTTGCCTGAGGAACTGTTATCAAGCACCCAGGAGCCCTTATCAAGTTAGAAGGGGAGGTAGGGATTGGGGTGAGGGAAGGACAGGGAGAGAAGAGGTGAGGGGAAGCTTGTGGTGATGCTCCCCACACCTGTCCCAGGCCTGAGGCTCTGTCCCTACATCTCCTGCCACTCAGCTCCAGTGGGTCTCCAGAGGTCTGCCTTTCCTTTAACTAATTACCACCACTGTTCAGTGCCTCCCTTAAATGGCTCTTGGGAGCTGTAAGGTCCATTAGCTGTGAAAGCCTTTGGCAATCTCAGACTCAAAGGAGACAAATGTGGAAACAGGAGCCCAGGGAACTGTCTGCAATAAAACTCACCTGGATGTGCTTAATAAAAGGGAAAAACAGCAGCCAGGCAGCCCTGGCAGGACTGGATTCTTGCCAGGTGTTTGACTAATAGGCCCTTGGAGAGGAGCCTCATTTGGGCCTAGGGAAGGGAAGGGGGGCTGCTCTGTGCTGAGAAACAGGAAGCAGCCCTAGTGTCAACAGAAGAAACCTCTTAGCTTGCCTGGCCTTCATCCCTTTTCTCCTCCTTCCATCACTGATCAAGCCCATTGCTAAGAAGCTACAGGGTCTCTAATGGAGAAATGTCTCAATCAATCCAGTCTCTTTAATCTCATCTTAGTTGTAGATGCTACCCTGGTTGCTCCCCAACCCAGGTGAGAATACCACTCAGACCCAAACCAATATCTGCTCTTATCCCCAACACATGTGTGGAGATAGGCCAATCTGACCACACCAGAGAGACCAAGGAGTTGATGATAGTCCCAGGGCCTGGTGCCATCCAAGGCCTGAATGCCAGGCCTGCTCTCCAGACCATGATGCTGCTCTGCACATCTGCTGAGTAAAATTCCCCTGACACATACTGCTTGCCAGGCATTGTGCTGGAACAAAGGCAAACCAGGGAAGAGTGTCCCTGCAGTGGGGAGATGACCCACATCCACAAATAACCATCATATAGGGTGACTTCCAACGAGGATGCTTTACAGGGAGGCCTCCTGGAAGCTGCCCCTGACTTAATGTCCACACCCCAGTGGGGGAGGTGGCCCTCTTCGGGTCTCACACATCCAATACTTCTGTTATTGTCCGTTTATCACACTAACGAACCCCGTTTCTCCAGGTGAAATCTGTGGACCTGCTGCATCAAATTCAGTGAGGGTTTCCTAAGAGCAGGTTGCCATGACCCACCCAGAACTATTCTACCAGAATCTCGGGGGGCATGGGGCTGGGAATCCACTTTTTAATAGGTACACAGCTGGCTTTTATGAATCAGCAGTTCGGAGAAGGACTACAGTTTCGTGACCCTCTTCATCTATCTGACTCCCCTGTGGAAGCTTGCAGACCACAATTTGGTTCCTCTTGGCTGCTCCAGGCCTGGCTTTTCAGTAAATGGGAAATAAATGCAAGAAAGTAAAATATGATCAAAGCCTTGAGGACATACTTTAGACAAGAGAAGGCAGAGGAACTGTATTGAAGATAGAGGGGATTATTGTGAACAAAGTCCGTTATAGGAAAAGACAGTGTTGGAGAAATAGCCAACATGAGGTCATAAAGTCCACAGATTCTTGACCCCAAGGAAGTCACCCCAGCTGGAAGTGGACTCTGATTTTTTTTTTTTTTTTTTTTGCTGCCCTTTGGTTTCACAGAGAATCTGTGGAGTCCTGTCTATACAATTACCATTTTCCCATTGTCTTGCATTTGTTTTAATTTGTTTTATATGTATCAGAACTCTTTTGCTTCATTAATTATGAAATATATAATCCTTTCAAAAGAGAAGATTCGTGTCAAATTTATATGGTATGATGAATAATAAAATGAATACCTGTATGTGTATGTGTATATGCCTAATGTCCAGAAATTCTAGTTTATTTCTATTTATTTAGAAATAAAACCAAGAAAACCCCCTGCACATCTTGATCTCATACCTCTGCTTTCCTCTGCTAGATGGGCCATTACTCTGACTTTTATGCTTATCATTCCCTTGTTTTCTTTAGACATTTATTGCATGTGCATATTGTTTGGTTTTATAAGGTTTTGTACTTGGCATAAGTGGTATCAGTTTGTATATAGAATTTGCTTTTCTCCCCAGTCAGTATTATGTTTATGAAACGTCTTCCTGTTGTTGCATGTGGCTACAGTCCATTTATTTTCACTGCTGTATGGTATTTCATTGTATAAATCAATTACTACTCATTTATGCATTCTCCTAGCAATGGGTGTTTGAGTGACTTCCCAGTTTTTGCTATAATGGACAGTGCCACTATAAATATTCTTCTAAATGTCTTCTGGGGACCATGTGCCAGTTTCTCTAGAGTCCTCAGTCTAGGAGTGGAATTCCTAAGGCACAGCATTTTAACTTCTTTAACTTTACTGGTATTGCCAGATTGTTTTCCAGCATGGTTGTAGCAATTTATACTCCCACCAGCAATATGCAAGCACACAACTCCACATCCTTGCCAGTACTCGATATTCTCAGACTTTTAAATGTTTCCCATTTTATGGGTATAAAGACTCTATTTTAACCTGCATGTCTCTACTTACTAATGAGGCTGAAAGTCTTTTCATATTATTTTGTTTTGCTTAGTTTCTTTGGGCTTTTGTATCATACAAGTTGGATTTCCTCTACTAGGAACTGCCTGTTCACATGTTTTGCTCATTTTATATGTAATGGTTTTACCTGGCCTTTGGTTCTGATTCTGCTAAGCTGCTACTTAGCCTGCTGCCAACAGGCTGCCCCCAGCCCAAGCTGATCTCCGTATCCATTACCATCTCAGCAGCTGCAACCCAGCCAGTTTACCACCACAATGGGAGGCCACTGAAGGAGCCATTGGGCTTCCTAACATCTGAGCCAATTCCTACAGTATCAGAACATGCCCAGGCTTCGGAGTCAGGCCCACCTGGGTCTGAATCCTGCCTCTGCCCCTTCAGGCTAAACAATCCTTGAGTCTTTATTTATAAAATGGGGATGATAATACCAATCTCATAGTGTTTTATCTCCCTTATACACTGGAGATAAAAATATCAACCTGAGAGGATTACTGAAATATTTAATGACAGATTGCATGCATAGTGCATACTACATGGTGGTACCATTATTCCCTACCATCCCTCCCTGGTGGCTTGCAGTCATTGCTCTAGACTTGAGGCCCTGAGTCCTAGCTCACTCCACTTCTTCCTTTCCCAGCCTCCTGACTGACCTGCTCACCAGGACTAATTCCTGCACACTCCTCTAGGACTGAAACCCCACTGAGAGCTCTTTGTGTTGGTGCCCACAAGTTTACCCACTTGTCTGGATATCCTCCAGTCATGCAGCCCAGAACTAGTTCCCATTTTAATTCCTGGCCGGGAACAATAAGATGAACCATTACAATCCCTCAGAAGGAAATAAAGAGAAAATTAGTGCTATCCCTGCATTTCCATGGTTCCACAAACCTTTACTAAGCACTAACATGGGGAAAGGTTCTGACCTGGGCACCAACACAGAGATGAAGCAAGAATAAAGAAGACAGAGGTGGAGAAACAAAGATACAGAAACAAAAAATTGAGGAGGCGAGACAGAGAGTGAGGTAGAAAGCAGAAATGGAGAGAAAGCATTCATTTACAAAGGATTTGGGAAACTGTCTGATGCAAACCCCAGTCTCCTTGTCCCTTTTACTTGGCCTCTCTGTAACCCCTACCCCTGCTGAGAATTCTCTCCATCTTGCTCCGCCCTCCTCCCAGGACGTCAGGATACCACAATTTTAGGCCTCATCTCCTCCCTAGCTGGCCACCTCCTGCCATCTGCTCACTCAGCCTCTCCTCCTTTGCATACGCCAGGTTTTTCCCACTGGGTACCCTATCTGACAAAGGCACCCAAACCCAGCTGGCCTCAGTGACTCACTGTGATGACCCCCAACCCTAGGCTGCCAGCCCTGATCTTCTGTCCTGAGATTCACATCTACATTTCCAAACTGCTATTGGCTCATTTTATGTTTAATTCCAAAAACAATTTGCCTGGATATTCCACAGGCACTGCAAACACAATTTACTTCATGTAAGTGGTCATCTTCTCGTTTTCTTCCTCACTCCTCTCTCAGTCAGCAGTCACTTCCTCTGTGAACCCCCACTCACCGCCCCCAGATAGAGGCGGTCTCTGTCCTCCCAGCTGCCACCCCATTCTGCTCTGACCTTAGCTAGAGCACATATTACGTTGAATGATCTCATCAGATTACATGCACATTCCCCAGCTAGATTTGATCCACTAAGGGCAGCCCCTATTCTGAATTCTCTAGATCCTCGGTTCCCAGCCTGACACACAGCAGTTAACTTCTGAAGTGTGAGCTAAGAGCTGAGAAAACAAAGATCCAGGGAGAAGAAGAGATTGTCTAGGCCACACGGCAAATTAATGCCAGGGCTGAGACTCCAATCCTGGTCTCTCCACTCCTTGTCCTGTGTCTCCCTCAGTGGGGCTTCTGGGGAGGAAAAAAAGGAGAAGCTGGTGAAAGGGCCAGGTCAGCAAGGGATGCTCAGCTCAGCTCAGCTCCTATGATGGGTTCAGGAGTAGCCCAGCCTGAGGCCAGCTGCCTCAAACACTGGTCTTGTTTTAGGAAAGTCCCCATCCCCACAACACCCACTTCCATCCCCAGTCATAAACTTAATGAGGCCAAGAAAACAATCTAATCAAGATACTTTCACATCGCTAAAGAAATTGCTGCTGGAAGCACTTATAGATAATTAGCTTTTACATAGAATGGGATGGGCCTGGGCTTGAGGCCAGATTTTCCTCATGGGAGAACACAGAAGTGGTGATGAGGATGGTCTGGCCTGGTCATCACCTAGGCAGCAGGGCCAATGCACTAGAGGGAGCTGGTGAATGCTGAGATTCCCCCTGGGGAGTGGGAGGAGCGTGGAAGTTGTCTTAGTCTGTTTTGTGCTGCTGTTAAAATACCTGAGACTGGATAATTTATAAAGAACAGATTTATTTCTTACAGTTACGGAGGCTATGAAGTGCAAGACCAAGGGGCCCACATCTGGCAAGGACCTTCTTGCTATTTCATCCCATAGTAGAAGGTAAAAGGGCAGGCAAGCAGGCATGAAATAGGAAGGCGACCAAACTCATCCTTTCCTCAGGAGCCCACTCCTAAGATAATTAACTCACTCCCACAATAACGGCATTAATCCATTTACGAGGATACAGCCATCATGACCTAATCATCTGCTGGGTTGTAACAAAAGTTTCACCTCTCAACACTGCTGCATTGAGGATTAGGTTTCCAGCACATGGACTTTAGGGTACACAATCAAACCACAGAAGAACCCATATAGTTGAGGAATCCAAAGTATACAGTAAACACATCAGATTTATGAGCAACGTCATCCTACTGACTATTGGAAAAGCATCAGTGATGGCTTTTATGCAGACATCTAAGAAACACAGGCTAGTATACAAAGGCCCATCATATATGACTGGTACTAGTCTGCTACTTCTGAGTTTTGTTTTCTTGGGAAAATGACTTTGTTCTATGTGTTTAGTTTTTGGAGAGAGGCAGAAGAGATGGTGCTGGGTTGTAACAATTACACAGAACCATGTGAATGCAGTGCAAACTCAGCCGTGGAAGATGGAGAATGACCTAAAGACCACACATTTTCTCTCCCTAAAGGTTACAGAAGACACAAGAAAAATGGGAATCACAAAGTGACTGCAATCCTGCTCATGGGTCCAGGCAGAACGGGTCTGTTTGTTTAGGGTAGAGTCAGAAGGAAAATCCAGGTATAATCATAGAGGGGAGCAAGGGTCATGTCCAAAGAAGCAAACACAAATGAGTGACCAAGGGATAAGGCAAAGCATTGGTGAAACAAATGAACCCATGGATTAGAAGCAGAGTCTACTGTAGAGTGTAAGCCAGATAGGGACAGGGTTCTGGATGAAGTCTGTGAACAATCCGAGAGGTTAAAGGCTCCACTTATCTAATGAGGCATTTGTTTTATGAAGTGGTGACAGAGCAGACATCTCAACTGAAAGCTACAGAAACTAAACAGTCCTTCAGGAAATATTATCATGCTCCCCCAAAGTAACAGAGCCCAGATCCACTCAACCTCTTTGGTTGTTTCAAACAAGAATCTTTGGTGAAAAGCTAAGTGCCGAAGTGGATAAATACAGATATTAATGTGTAATAGGGAATGAAACAGTGGATTAAAGGGATTACACAGGCTCGGTGGCTCAGCCTGTAATCCCAGCACTTTGGGAGGTTGGAGTGAGTGGATTGCCTGAGCATGCGGGTTGGAGACCAGCCCGGGCAACTTGGCGAGACCTTGTCTCTACAATAAATCAAAAATTAGTCGGGTGTGGTAGCTCGCGCCTGTAGTTTCAACTACTTGGAAGGCTGAGGCAGAAGGATCACCAGAGCCCAGCAGGTCGACACGGAGGTGGCAGTGAGTATGCCACTGCACTCCAGTCTGGGCGATGGAGTGAGACTCCAAC
>CAUYQG010226934.1:0-15306 GCA_963574415.1 Tarsius wallacei
TGTATTTCTGGACTATAATGGTAGCCTGACAGATTGTTTTAGACTATAATTTGAACTAGGCACTCAAGTAAATTTTATATAAAATTTGAAGAGAAATCCAAAAATGTTTGGAGACTTGCATCCAGAAAAGACTTTATTATGACTAGATTGTTTATAGAATTTCTTTTGTATATGTATTTTTTTCATAAACTTTTCTTATAGCATTTTTGGCATGCTTATACTATTTTATTTTTGTTCTTTACCCCCTTTTTAAAAAAATTTTCAGATAACTATCTACTTTACTGTAGGACAGAAATGTACCATATAAGATTTCTTTTTAGATAAGAAATATCTTTTCTCTTATATTCTTCTTTTTTTTGTTTTCTTACTAAAACCTTATTTGTACACCAAAACCTTTTTATATTTTTCCTTTGCTTTTTGCTTTCTTTTTTATCTTTTTATAGATAATCCTTTATAGTCATAATTTGAATTCACCTTTTAGTAACTGTTAGGTGAAACATTTAACTTTTGGAACACCTTTAACTCTCATGAGAGAGCAGGTATCTTAAGAAAGAGGTTCAGTATGAGCACAAGGGCTAAAAACTTAGCCTCAATATTAATTAAGAAATTAATTTGGGCTCCAGCCATATTCATACAGACCCAAGGATTCTCTGGGGTGATGGCAAACAAAGCACTGGGCTGGGCCATGCCCCTCCCCCTTCAATCAATGGCCACTATCACCGAACTAGTTGTCCACCCCCCTTCAGGAGAGGCCGCACCATCGCTTTCAGTGGCTTTTTAGTCCAGATGTTGGACAAGGTCCTGGGGCCTTAGGCCATCAAGAACAATTGTGCTTCAAGTGACCAGATTGACCACATTCATAGCAGCTGATACCATCCCCCTTAGCAGGTTTATCCTTATCAGGCCTCTTTTGGGTGGCTGGAGCTTTGCCATTAGTGGCAACTTCCAATAGGTTTGTTAACCTTTCCTCTGGTTGGTGTTCATTCTGGAGTCCTTCTCCTTTTTTTTTTTTCTTAATGTCTCAGTTTCTAAGAACTTCAGAAGCTTTCTTAAATTGGGAGTTTGGTATTCATAGTCCTGGGTCAAGCCTCTAGAGTTGGGCATTTAATATTCTATAGGATATAATCTTGTTTGCAAGGTAGTGAAATAAATTTTTTAAATGCCTCCGCATACAGAACTTTTGACCTTTTTTTTTTTTGGTCTACAAAGTGAATTTAATTGCCAGATAGTTTTGTTTCTTTCCAAATCTTATTATCTGCTAACTTGTAGTGAGTTCAAATTTGATTTTAATAATGCACTTATTATTTTTTTTTTTATTTTAAACCATGAAATTTTAATTTGTTTTAATTATTTAAAATCTGTCCCATTGGGGTGTCTGAGGGTACAGATTATTACACATTTCCTTGGTTACTTTTCTTGAAAACCCAGAATTTGTTCTGAACATTTGCAATTTATTCCTCAAAGGAGAATTTTAAAACAAGCAAATAACTAAATAAAGCCATAAACAGCAATGCCAGGAATCCCTGGAACCCTGATGCCTTCTTCCAAGCTGAGTATTCTCAGCCCTCCTTGAAACCCCCACCCCCTTTTTTTTTTGCTCCACCACTTTCCAATGATGCCTACAAAATGGCCTGGTACAAAACCTTTTTGGAGTGAACAGACCATGTGAATGTAAAATGATCTGTTCCTATTTATTCCTAATTATGAACAGGCAAAATTGTCAAAAAAATCCCTATGAATTACTAAACAGTAGGTTTAGTTGTAAGACATGTACAATTAAATGAGAGTGATTAGGTCACACTCTATGCTCCACAGAGTGTGCCTAGCACTTGACCTGTCCCTTAGGTGAAGTACCGAGCTTACAAAGTGACTTAATCAGGTGGGAATGGCCAGTTCCCATGCCTTATTAAGTCCTGCAAAGTATTCAGCATTTAAAGCTTTACCAGTCTTGTAAGAGGTATGCTAGTCAGGCATAGCCAAAAAAGCAAGCAGTAGTGTTATCTAGCATTACAATTTAAAGTAGGGACTTAGCATACAGTACATGACTTTAAGAGACTTCCCAACAGTTTTACAGGGACAAGCAGTTGATTACGATCTTAAGTAAGGCCTAAATCTTTAGAAACACAAGTACTTTCAACTAACCTGGCTTTTGGCATTTGAAAACAAGAACAGTCTATTCAGTCCCTTAGTTGCCAGAGAAAGATTACAAAATTATTTTCTCCAAGACTAGCATTAACTTGCACTGAGTTAGCAAAAGGCTAAGCAGCATATAAGAGACATTTCTATGTTTCTTTGCAGGTGGATTAGAATGAACTTCTTCAGAATTCAGAGAACACAGGCTAAGGAAGGGAGAGGGTGTGGTCCCGGGAAAGAATTCAAGATAACCAGTGGCACTTCACATACCCATCAGGCAACTTTCCCACATTTTTAAAAACAAAAGGCAGGAATTTTAACAGTGCCAATGGGTTGGGAGAAACACCACACAAATAAAGGGAGGGAAATATAAAATGACATACAGAAACATGCACTAATAAAGTTTTTAAAAGACGACATGTCCCATTAAACATAGCATAACTCAATCAGTTTTTTAGCAGATTCAAAATGACAGACACACACAAATAAGAGAATGAGGGGTATGGGAAACATCTGTTTCGTCCTCCTCTAGCCATACTCCTCGTGAAGATATCTCAGACACCTCTTAGCAATTGGCAGGTTGGTATACCTCCAACGCAGACTAACTTTATGCAGAGCCCTCCTGCCATTCATCTCATTCACATGCAGTCACACAAAACATTCTCCAGCCCTCCACCTAATTCCTAGGAGTCCATGGTTTTGCCTCGAAGCAGCGTTTCCTTCACTGCCTTTCAGGCTGGGAGGTGACCAAGCTCCCCTTATGCCACCTACTGGCAGGTCTATGCAAAGGCCCTTGTTCCAACCCTTTCCGTCAGGTGGTCTTTCTGTTCTTTTCATCATGTGGTCGTCCTCATGCCAGTTCCTCACCTCTTGGGTCACTGTTGTGCTTTCGTGGTCCAAGCCTCAGTGCTCCGGGAGGGGCCTCCCTCCTACAGATCAAAAGGTCCATTGCATGCCAGAAGAGATTGCCCTTCCCGTCGCCCTGGAGGTCGCACCTTGATGACAAAGGACGTGGAACACACCGTCTCTGAACTCTCTTTTCCCGGCCAGTATACCAGAATGTAGTGGGAAGACAGAGAAGCAGTGGCACAGAGGCTTATTATAGGAAGTGGCAATTTTATTTATGCCAGTGGACTCAGCGGGCTAACGCTCCCAGGTCAAGCACCCCGGGAAGGGAGGAGAGGTGTCTTATACCCCAGTTCAGGTAAGGGAGGGGTGGGTCTGGTTGAGCGATTACACATTTTCTTTGGAATTTACAAGGTTGTACTCAGCAAAATCAGATCTTTCAAAGAACAAATGGTCTCCAGGAAAGGCACGGTAAGCAGGGTTGTAAACTATCAACTTCAAAAAGAGGGGATTTGGATAAGTTTGTGAATTGGTCACTCTTTTACATTTCCAAGTAAACCATTCTCGGCTATTTGGCTTTCCCAAGCAAAAACCTGTCTGGCAGGTTTTCGGAGCTTGCTGATTGATCTCTCAAAGGGGATACTTTTAACTGCTATCAGCTCCCTTTCTGCCACAAGAGCACTAGAATGACTTCTTTATTGTTATTCTCTCTCTCTCTCTCTCTCTCTCATGAGCACTGGGGAAAATGTTATCATGTGAGAGCAAATTTGACTGAATTCTTTAAAATTAAGTTTACTCTTAGTTGCTTTCTCCTTCTTAAAATTTCTTTAACATTCTTCCAGACAGTTGCTCTAGTCACTGTTACAACTGCTTTATACGTATACACTCTCTTAATCTTTACAACAACGCTTTGAGATATTATGACATCATTTTACACATAAAATAACTGTGGATAGTGGCATTATTATAATTATGCAATTTGGCCAAAACCATCAATCTAGGAAGCAGAAGACCTGGAATTCACACCCTGGTGATCAGGCCTCAAAGTGCGAATTTGTTTTGGCCACACCACACTGCATACTGAGTATGTGTCTTCTTCCTTGTCATGTGAACCATACCCGGTCACTATGTCAGCACCACATAAAAACAGTTTTTTTTGTATGTCTGCCTTTCCACAGAGACTTCTTCCATAGGCCTTTGCATCTTCCAGAAGCGTTAGCCGGTTTTTTGAGAAAGCTCTTTTCTCCTTGACAAGTTGCTTCACATTGGGTTGATCTGGGCCATGCAGCCAGCAGCAGCACCATGTCAGCCGGCAAAAGACAAAACCCTTTCTGTTTCTCGATGAAATCCCTCATATTCTGAGCTGAAGGCAAGAACTGCCTTGCTAAGGTGCCAAGGCAAACATACTTTCATTATGAAGTGTTGCTAACAAATGTTTTGGAGGCTTTAAAGGAGCAGCTTTCTAAAAATGCAAGGCATCTGCAAACAACTCAGACACGCAGGCCCACTTTGCAGCCCATGCACTGTTTCTGGGTTGTATCATTTTCTTTCTGAACACCACCAGCACAGCTGTCCCAATGCCCCTTTATCAATCATCCAGTGGTGCCAACAGCTCTTTTCTAGGATAGAAGCATCAAAATGGTATCCCAAGTCTTTGGTTTGGAAATATATGCACTTGTTAATATAATTTTGGCCTTCCTTAACAGAATTTTAAAGAGGAATCACAGGTTTATGTTTATAAAGTTTATATTCATTCCAGAAAGTTCAAGATGTTTGGCAGTGCATGGGAAACTTAAAAACAGTAATAAAAAGTTGCGAGGAATTCAAAGCTGCCTTGTATGGTAATGCTGATTCAAGTCACCACATACTTCAGTCTTTCAAGTTCAGCTGTGATTTTAGAGTTAGAGCAGTGCTATGTAGCCACAGGGATATTTAAGCAGCTTGCTCATTAACAATGAATAAGGGACTTTGGAAAATTTACAATGAATGTCTCAGGTGTTTTTGTTTGTTTGTGCGTGTGTGTGTTTTTGTTTGTTTTTGAGTCAAAGTCTCACTCTGTGCCCAGGCTGGAGTACAGTGGCATGATCATGGCTTTCTGCAGCCTCAGTCTCCTGGGTTCAAGCGATCCTTCTGCCTCAGCCTCCCAAGTAGCTGGAACTACAGGCATGCTCCACCATACCTGGCTAATTTACACACACACACACACACACACACATATACTTTTTTTTGGTAGAGATGAGGTCTTTATGTCTCCCAGGCTGGTCTCAAACTCCTGAACTCAAACAATCCTCTCACCTTTGTCTCCCAAAGTACTGGGGTTACAGGCATGAGCCACTGCCAGAATGTCTCCGTTTTGAAAACACATTAGAGAAATAAGGTGGGAGGGGGAAGAAGAGAACCGTACACTTTTGGGCCTTATTTACCAAGTATTGATCAGCCTCCTTGACTGTTCATTAGTATGGGCAGCTCCACTTTGCCTTGCAATTGTAAACGGAGCCCTTTTGCCAGCCTGGAATGCACACTGTGCTGCCGCCCGGCCCAACTCACGCCGAATCTGCGTTTACTGAAACCCTGGCATCCCAGGCTCTTGTTGGTTGGAAGCCAGTAGAAGGGGTTTCCTTATGAATCACAGTGTGTGGGGAGGCTGAGGAATAAAGCCTACCATGTGCCATAATCTGTATGGAATGTATTTGAAATAGAAGACAGAAACTTAGAGTTTACTTTGACACCTGACTTCAAACACATATTCAAAAAATTGGAGTGCAGTATGGAAAAAATCATGGTGTCTCTCTTGTTATGGAAAAGTTTACTCCCCCAAGACTGCCTCCAAAGGGACAGAAATGAAGACGCACACATTCAGGCTCTCTGGGGTCTCTGGTTATGAAAGGATTCACTCTTGATCCTTTTAGATGGTTTGGCTTCCTTTAACAAGGTAATAGAGGTAGTCAGCCCCTTGGTGAGTGGAATTGAAAAGACATGCAGTTGCGAGAAAAAAGGGGGACCCCCCCCCGCACAAGAAACAGAATTATCTTTTGGAGTGTGGGTCCCTTGTAGGACATGCTTCCCCTGCTAGGTAAGCGTTCTAGGAACCCATTGGCATCAGTGCACCAGCTAGCTTTATTATGAGAGGCTGCATTCAGTTTCAATGTTTTTTTGTTTTGTTTTTGCTTTTTTTTTTTTGCAGGAGGAGATTCATTTAACGTGTTTGCCCATTTTATGATGAAGAAAGTCCTCAAGGGGGATGTCTGGCTGATGTGGAAGAGGTGAAACAAAAATGGCAGAATCACCAAAAGGCATCAAAATTGATGAGTTCAAAAACTGTTTTGAACAGTGGAAAAAGCATCTTGAAAGGTGTATTGCATCAAACGGAGAACACCCTGAGGGTGACTGAAGTTTAAACATGTGAGAATAAATACACAATTTTTTCTAAATACATTCTGGGTTTTTGTGGGCCCCCTTGTACACAGGTGCCATAGGTTGAGGATTTTGTCAATGCAGTTGAACAAATATAGATATCTGACAGAGCACTTCTATAATTGCAAGAATGTAAAGAATGTTAGAGAATATTACAATATCAGATGGGTTTATAAAAGTTGTAGTAGGGCCAGGCTCGGTGGTTCAGTCTGTAATCCCAGCACTTTGGGAGGCAAAGGCAAGTGGATTGCTTGAGTCCGTGGGTTCGAGACCAGCCCGTGCAACTTGGTGAGACCTCATTTCTACAAACAAACAAAAAAAAAAAAAGAAAGGAAAAAGTTGTAGTAGAATAGAAATGAATTAAGACTGGCTGTCAAGTTCTAAATTTCACTTTAAAGAAAGTAGATACACTGCATTAACTAAATTTATTTTTTTCTCAAAATACTCAAATATATGAAACGAAAAAAGGATGAGTAAAGTCATTCTGAATGAAGAGAAAAACTGAAAAATTGGTGATTACAAGCTTAAAAATTACCCTATAAGCTAAATGTATCAAACTCACATTCTCTCAAGATATACAGAATCTTGTTTCTGAAATGTGAAATGCACACATGCCACAAAGTTTTCTCTAGCTACTAAGCAATAAAATAATTGTAACTTCCTAATTCATAAATCTTATAAAGTAAATGATATGGAAATATGTCTGATACCTGCTGATCTTAACTAAAATTCAAAGAAACAAGTCAGGTTATTTCCCTCAAGTCTGTGTTTATTCATTTATTCAACAATCATCGATCACAGTCTACCAAATACCATGATATTTACAATGTATATAAGAAGCCCATGAAGGCTGGATGTGGTGGCTCACACTTGTAATCCCAGCACTTTGGGAAGCCAGGGTAGGAGAATTGCTTGAACCCAGGAGTTTAAGGCCAGCCTGGGCAACATAGCAAGACCTTGTTTCTACACAAAAATAAAAAAATTAGCTGAGTACGGTAGTGCATGCTACTTGGAAGGCTGAGGCAGAAGGATCACCTGAGCACAGGAGGTCGAGGCTGCAGTTGGTCATAATCGTACTACTGCACTTCAGCCTAAGTGGACAGAGAGATACCTGGGACTCAGAAAAAAAAGAAGAAAAAGCTCATGAGCTCAAGATGCTTACCAGATAGGGACAGAGGCAGATATACAAACAAGTAATTATCATGAATATGGTTTGAACGTCTGTCTGTCTCCACCCCCCCGCAAATTCATATGCTGAAATCTTCACCCCCAAGGTGATAGTATTAGAAATGACCCTTCGGAAAGTCATGGGAGAAGCCCTCATGGATAGGATTAGTGCCCTTACGAAGAAAGACCCTGCATCCCTTCTGCCATGAGAGCTTAGAGTGAGAAGATGGCTGTCCATGAGAAACAGTCCCACCAGGCAGTGAATCTGCCAGAGTGCTGATCAGAGACTTTCCAGCTTCCAGAATTGTGAAAAATAAATTTCCGTTGTTTGTGACCTACCTAGTTTGTGGCATTTTGTTATGGCAGCCCCAACGGACTAAGACAATCCTATGCAGTGTGGTAAATCCTCAACAGAGGGGCATCCAAAGGGAGGAGAGTGGAGGACCGCAACCTTTGAAGTGAGTCTTTAACAAGAGTATTATTGACGCAAGGGGAAAAGGGGGAAGTGGAATGGCAAAGGACATTCCAGATATCATCTCACAATAGTTGAGCAGACAGAGACATTGTGCAGTAACAAGACATGAGTACAGGGTGGCATCGGGGGGAGTAGCAGTTCTGACTGACGATAGGGAAGGGACATTGGCAGAGAGAGTGACAGACGTTGGATTGGTGAGGAAGGGAGGCAGGGTGTGAGTATCACTGTAGGGCTAGCTGAAAAGTATGGGCTGTACAGCAATATTTTCCCAAAGGTGTTTATAAAACATTAATTCCATAGACCACTACAGGGTTTGCCATCATAGACTGGCAAACAAAAGGCATCTTGTTCAAGAAATGCAAGCAATGCTGGATTTTTTTTCCTACAAAACTTCTCAAGTCTTCAATATGCTAATTATATATGGCCATTCTAGATATGTCAATAAAGATAATTTTCCACATTTATTTGATCAAATTCTGTGCAGGATATTTTTGAAGAGCTGATGTTCTGTATAAGGTAATTTGGAAATGCTACTATAGGCTATTGAGTAGAATGAAAGGTCTTTTTTTTTTTTAAATTTTAGAGTTGTGAGTACAAGTGAGGCTTTACTACATAAGAAAGTTGCATGCTGGCCCCCTCTCTCCCTGGTAGTGGAGCTGGTCCCCAATGTGTTGCCATGTGCCACCATCACCCTTCCCTCCCTCTCTTTCTTAGCAGTATCTCATGTCTGCAGACCCCACTCTTGTGCTCATGTGACCAGTGATCAGGGCCCACAAATGTGTGAGAACATGTGGTATTCAGTTCTTTGTTTCGGTGATAGTTCTCTTAAGAACTAAGGGTCTTAATTATTAAAGGTCAGAAAGATTCATGGTCAAATTTTTATTTCACAAATGCAACTTTGGCTACTATGCAGAATAAAGATTGGAAGTGAGACAGAGTGCAGAAGCTAACATCTAAGCCAAGTCCATGGGAAATGGAGGGGAAAGTCTGAATTTGAAAGATTTCCGAAATTGACCTCACTAAAGGGCCAGTTGGACATGGGAAGTGAAGTGAATGAGAAGTAAAAAAGTAAAAAATAACTTAACCAAATGACAAAAGGTGACATCATCAATAATGAGACAGACTGACATCATTAGCCTCCTGATCTGGTGCACTAAGAAGAACACGACACCACTTATGATGTATTCCTAACAACAATACATAAGCTGAAACTGATCTTGAAAGACATTCTATAAAGTTAATGGGCCATACTCTCAAAGAGTATGAATGTCATAAGAGACAAGAAAGGTCAAAGAACCATACGAGATTAACGCAGACTAAAGAGATATAAAACCTAAGTACAAATGTAATTCTTCATTGTTTCCTGGACTGGCAAAATATATACTATAAAATGCATTAAAGACATTATTAAAATAAATTGAATAGGTATGAATTAGATAATAGTGCTATACAATGTTAATTTTTATAATTCTGAAAATTTTACTGTGATTATGTAGAAGAATGTTTTTACTCTTGGAAAATAACACTAAAATATTTAAGGGAAAAGGAAAAAGATGTAACTTACTCTCAAACATAACATTAAAATTATATAAATATAGATATAACATATATAAAATATATATTTATATAACTGGATGATCTTGGGTTTTATATACATACATATATAGTTTTATATGAGGTCTGATAATTGAGTTCAAGAATTCATCTTAGAAAAAGGATACCTCATTGCTGACTATTACTACAGTCACCTTTGAAGTATTCCACCACCCCCCAAAAGCAATTTTGGAACTCTATCTGGAATGACCATCAGAGCCATTGTCTATTACCCTTGATGTCTTGAATGTCATCAGATGTCTTCCTTTCAATATTTCCTTTATCTTTGGGTAAAGAAAATAGCTAGTGGGGGCCAGATCAGGAGAGTAGGGAGGGTGTTCCAAGACAGTTATTTGTACAGTGCCACCAACGTAAGTGCACATGGTGAGTTCATGAACTTAATTGTCAGACCTCAACAAATAATGACAACAGCTTTGTTGGATATATACACACATATATACACACATACAGCTTTGATGGATATCGCGCAAAGATATACACACATACAGAGAATGATAAAACAAAGCGAATATGAGAAAATGTTAAAAAATGACAATCAAATTGGGTAAAGGATATATGGAAAATTCTTAATACCTTTTTGCAACTTTTCTGTATGTTTGAAAGTAATTGAAAATAAAAAGTTAAAAAAAATAAGTCAGCAATCTCACTTGGAATTTACCTTAAGAAACAAAGTCAACAGTACAAAATGTAAGCCGGTGATTCAGCAGTTTCATCTTCTGTAATAGATGAGCATACGGCGCACACAGGCTAGAGAGGAACAGGAAGGATTTGAGAGAGGTAGATGGTGAGTTCTGTTTGGGACATATTTCTTCAAAATGCTAATGTCATATCCAGGGGATAACACATTAGTTGAGGTTTTAAAATTCCTCAAGAAAATCATTCACATGTTTTTAACCTTCCTAACCTTCACAATCTTGTGTTCCAGGGGTTAAGTTTGATACCAGTTTGGTGAAGTTGAACAACCTAGCAACAAAAACCACACTTGCTTTAATAAGAACTTCCCTTTTTCCCTAAAACTCTTAATTTAATTAGAAATGGAGAATGCTAATGCTAAAATAGATTACACTAGCTAGGCTAAGCAAATGTCAGGTTTTCCAAACCTCAGGCTATAAAATTGAACAGATTCAAAATGTTTTGCTGAAATAAATATTGTCTCAAACTTGTGTACACAGGCAGTTTCAACTTTTCCAAGGCAGAATGAGAGCTATTCTTGCCTGACTCTTGTCTGTTGGAAAATGCCAGATACCCTGCCATCATCCTGTGATTCTAGCTCACACGAACATATTTTATGCACAATTTATTTCCATTTCTTGGAACAATTGTTTGAATAAAAGCAAAGCAATCCTTCTGCTGTCTTTACTGGACCTAAATGCTAATCTAATGATATCAAGCAGAGTGTCCAGACATACTGCCTAGGTTTGATTCTGACTCTGCCCTTATGAACTATGATCTTGGATGAGGTACTGAACTCTCTGTCTTGTTTTCCCATCTATAAAATGGAGCAATGACAGTACTTAGAATTGGGGTCATATTATGTGCCACATAGCTTGCCAGAGAAAAATGAATCCTACCTACCTAGATGAACAGTCAGTCCTAGGACGACTTAATTACAATTTGGAATCTTTTGGAATGAAAGGACTCCACCAGTACTGTTCATACACTGGCAGTTTCAGAAATGGATGATCTCCATGATAATGCTCTGGCTGACTGCTCTCACTTCTTTCTTTTTTTGAATCTGAGGTTTACTCTGTTGGTGGCTGGAGTGCGGGTGTATGCTCACAGCTACCAAAGCCTTGACCTTCTGGGTTCAGGCAATCCTTCCACCACAGCCTTATAAGTGGCTGGGACTACAGGCATGTGCCACCATGCACGGCTAATTGTTTGATTTATTATAGAGTCAAGGTCTTGTCAAGTTGTACAGGCTGGTCTGGAACCCATGGGCTCAGGTAATTCTCTCACCTCTGCCTCCCAAAGTGGTGGGATCATATGCATAAGCCACCACCCTGGCTGCTACTGTCACTTCTGTCATCACTCCAGGAAGTTTCTAGAAGCAAATGAGGCCACTTCTTAGAGTCTGCCTGTGCTCTGCTTAACATGACTATGCTCTGGCCTAGAAGACGTGAACCCACCTTTTCTCTCTCCACTCTGCTTCAAGAACCCTAAAAGCTGGTCAATCTAATTTTAAATTACTGAACTGTCTATTTTGATGTTTTCCTTGTAAAATTTTTCAATAAGTGATGACCACAGGCTATTCTAGGTGAAATCCTTGTCCCAGGTCCTCAGGGTTATAATCTGAGTTTAGCAAGAGCCATGGATGGGACATAATGTGAAGAGTGAAGAACATTCCTGCAAAGACCAATTTAGACTCCATGGGCGAGATCATTTTACCTTATACAATATATAAAAATGCTCAGTGTATGCACACTTTCAAAATGCCTTGAGGAAAAATTGTTACACAGTACAGCCTCCTCTGAACAGCTTTGACAAAACAGAGGGCACTTAAGAGAAGCCGTTATGAGAAAATGAACAGCAATTTAAACCCATCTCCCGATAACTCAGATAACCTCATGTTATCTGTCCCATCACCTGTCCCAAAATACAGTTGTCATTATTTCAAAATATTTGATATTAGAACATTTTATTAGATTCAAAGATCTATTCTCTAGAGCAAAGGAAATTTCAATTTTAAAATTGTTTATGAGAAAAAGTAGAAGCTGCTAAATTTTTCAAGTATACTTTTAATACTATAATATTTCAATGGTGGTTTTTTTAATCACTTATGGGAAAAAGTGTTCCTTCAGTGATGATTATCAAGAGTTTGCTCTTGATAATTGTATTAATAAGGTATAACATATTTCCTCAAATCTCTGTGTGATGTTTTCAGTGTGATTGTAGAAGACAGAAACTATAATGTAGTGCTCAGGAAAACTGCATGAACAGGCAAGGAGAGGCATTCACCAAGCAGAGGCATGTAGGGTATAGAGGAAGGAACTAGATAGGGCAAACTGGGACTCGAGGTGGGTTGCAGGACATTTCTCACAACATATGTGTCCAATATTTAATAAGAATGAAGTTCAAACAGACTCACATGTGGATTTAGGATTGTTTAAAACTCAAATAGAGAAGACAGTGAGGGTTTCTACTGCCATCTAACACCTCTCAAGGGTCTCTTATAGTCTGCTCAAGGAATGCTTTCAATTAAAACCAACACAATGAAAAGACATAGAATGGCAAATTGGATAAAATATCATGAGGCAACAACATATTGTCTCCAAGACACTCATCTCACCAGAAAGGACACTCAAAGACTCAAAGTTAGAGGATGGGAAACAAAATTTCAGGCAAATGAAACACAAAAGAAAGCAGGAGTCATAATCTTAATGTTAGACAAAATACTCTTTAAGGTATCAAAAATTTAAAATACAGAAGGTCACTATATAATGATAAAAGGTTCAGTCCATCAACAAGAAATATCCATCCTAAATATATGCACCCAACGTAGGAACACCAACTTTCAAAAAGCAGCTTCTAGATAAACTAAAAAAAAGATATTGACTCTAACACTATCATAGCTGGGGATTTAAACACTCCACTAACAACCCAAGATAGATCATTAAAACAAAAAGTCAACAAGGAGATCCAGAACCTCAACATGACACTTTACCAAATGGACTTAATTAATACCTTCAGAACACGCCACCCAACAACCATGGAATATACAGTCTACTCATCACCACATGGAACATACTCTAATATTGACCACATCTTCAGCCATAAATCAAACATAAACAAATTCCATAAGATTAAAATTCTGCTATGCACCTTCTCAGATCACAGTGGAATAAAAATAAATATCAACACCAATAAAGTTCCCCCAAATTCCATAAAGATATAGACACCAAACCACATGATGCTAAATAACTCCTAGGTAAACACAGAAATTAAAAAAGAGTTTAAAAGATAACTGGAAACAAATGAAAATGAGGAAACATCTCACCAAAATCTCTGGGATGCCATGAAAATAGTACTAAGAGGTGAATTAACATCTCTACAAATACACATGAAGAAAATGGAAAGATTACAAGCTAACAGCCTAACAAATCATCTAAGGAAACTGGAAAAGCAAAACCACCAAAACCCTAACTTCATTAGAAGAATCCAGATCATCAGAATAGAAGCCAAAATCTGTGACATAGAAGACAAAAATATAATTCAAAAAAATCAATGAAACCAAATGCTGGCTTTTTGAAAGGATAAACAAGATTGATGGACCCCTAGCTAGACTGACCTAGAAAAAGAGACAAAAATCCCAAATAAACACAATCAGAAATGCAAAAGATGAAGTCACAATTGACCCCGAAGAAATATAAAATATTATCCGAGATTACTATGTACACCTGTATGGAAACAAACTCGAAAACCTAAATAAAATGGAGGACTTTCTTACAACACACAAACTCCCTAGGTTGAAACAAGAAGAAATCAAGACCCTAAATAGACCAATAACAACTCAGGAAATCAACTGTGCCGTAAGACAATTACCTACCAAAAAAATCCCTGGAACAGATGACTTTTCATCAGAATTCTATAAAACATACAAGGAGGAGCCGATACCAATCCTATTGAGAAGATAGAACTTTCCCTAAATCATTTTATGAAGCTAACATCACATTGATACCCAAACCAGGTAAAGATCCAACAAAGAAAGAGAACTACAGGCCAATATCCTTGATAAACACAATGTTAACCATTCTCAACAAGATTCTAGCAAACCGAATCCAACAACACATCTCAAAAATCATCCACCATGACCAAGTAGGCTTCATCCCCAGGATGCAGGGTTGGTTCAACATCCACAAGACCATAAATGTAATTAAATACATCAACAGATGTATAGACAAAAACCACATGATTATTTCATTAGATGTGGAAAAAGCTTTTTACAAAATCCAGCACCCCTTCTTGATAAAAACCCTCGAACATCTAAGCATAGATGGAACATACCTCAAAATAATAAGAGCCATCTATGAGAAACCCACAGTCAACATACTGCTAAACAGACAGAAATTGGAACCATTTTCTCTGAAAACCAGAACAAGGAAGCCCACTCTTACCCCTCCTGTTCAATATAGGGTTGGAAATCCTAGCTAGAGCAATCAGACAAGAGAAGAAAATCAGGGGTATTTAAATAGAAAAAGAGGAAGTTAAGTTATCCCTCTTTGTAGACGACATGATTCTATACCTCGAAAACCCAAGAAAATCTGTCAAAAACCTCCTTGCACTGATAAAGGACTTTGGCAAAGTCTCAGGGTATAAAATAAATATGCAAAAGTCAGTTGCATTCCTATACACCAACAGTAAACAAACCGAAATCCAAGAAAAAGCACAATCCCATTCAAAATAGCCACAAAAAAATAAAATACCTTGGCATCTTCCTAACCAGAGAAGTCTTAGACCTTTACAACAAAAACTACAAAACACTGCTCAAAGAAATCAAAGATGAAACAAACAAATGAAAAAATATTCCATGCTCATGGATTGGAAGAATCAACATTGTTAAGATGTCCATTCTACCCAAGACAATCTACAGATTTAATGCAATACACATTAAATTACCAGGAGCATTCTTTTCAGTCCTAGAAACAACAATATAGGAA